>JAMKCH010055581.1:0-97719 GCA_023653785.1 Ophioderma brevispina | reverse complement strand
TGGTGGCTTAACACTACTGTACCAGAGACCACGCTACATTTACTCATGCAACCGGTGGCCTGAGAATCTGGAAAAATTACAGGTTTATTGACCTAATTTGTCATGGTGTTTTCCTGGTATGCCGTAATCATAGGAATGGTGGGTATAGATTTCAGAAGTACAGTACAAGCACATGATGTATTAACATTTATGATCAGAAAATGATGAACTATAATAATTTAATGACGTTCGGGTTTTGTATACAAGGGATGTGGATAATAACCTCAACCAACCCTGTTGAACAAAAGAAAAATTACTTGAATTTAAAGTGAAATGTAAAAACCTATTAAATTTGTGAGTTAATTTTTACACAAGTATGCGAGTTAATTGTGCGCACCAAGCCCAGTTGCCGAACAAGTTCTGAACGTGACTAGAATGAGCAGCGTCCGTTTGTCCGTCCGTCCGTTTTTTCGTTTCTCCGTCCGTTCGTCCGTGATAAAAATGTTAACCCAATTTATGTGTACGATTTATCTGGAGTTCTCAGAACCTGATGAGTTCCCGACCTGATTAGATTAATTAGGGCATAAAATATGCTAATTTGGGTATCTAATTTGCATAATTTAAGAAAAATTTTTCCCGCAGGCTTGCTATACAAGTTATGGGGACATAGAGTTCTTTAAGGCGTATATGATGTAACTTGTGAAAGGAAGTGGGTTGAAGAGTTGCCCTTACCTGATTAGATTTTGGGCATATTTCAGGCAAATTACATATGCAAATTAGCTAAGTATATTCAAAATCAGCGTAATCCGCTATATTTTGAAACAGTACATCGGATATGCAAATTCCTTCACTGCATGAAGCCTATCATGGTGCGCATCTGAAGTATTTGAAAGTTGTGATATATGATCGTCTCAGGTATGCAAATGGCTAATCAAATATCATAATTGTGCATCGCTAAAATGGTAATATCGGATATTGCAAAAATTCCTTCGCTATGTGAAAGATACTCTGACATCTTTTTATCAATGGGTAATTGGGTCAAATACTTTGGGCTAATTAGAGGGGTATTTGATGCTTGATCTATCATTAATAGGCGTAATTACCCCCTTGTATCACTGAAACAGTAACATCAATATACAAGAATTCCTTCACTATATGAAAGATTTACTCGCTCTGCCATACACTTTTGTGTGAATCCCAATTGCTCAAAGTGCTTGTGAGCCAGTAAAGGTCAGGGCGCAAAATAACCGAAGGAACCGAAGGCAATTGCCTTGGATCCCTAATTTTTTGCCTTGCTTGGCCTTATTCGTTAACATGTATTTCCTTGATGCCCTTTTCCACAATTGAAAATGGCTGAAATTGGATGCCCTTTAAAAACTCTTATTTGCACCCGATTAAGGGGCATTTTTTTGAAGCAATAGGTCTAATTAAATATGCATAAATTGCTGTAATCGCTGGATATGCACCTTGGATAATCACCGGGGATGGTGGGGTGGTCAGTGAGGGTTTTGGATTGTCGGGATGGGGGTGGGTGTCCGATAGGTGGAGTTGTGGTCTGGGGTGTTGGGAGGGGGACGGGCAGGGTTCTAATTTCATCATTGGTAGACCCTTTACATTGTAGTTGCATGTGTTGCATGTTAATGATCGCGACATTCGCGGGGACGTATTTTCACGATCGCTAAATACGAGTTCGCCTTGGTTTTTCAAACCCAAAATGTTCATTAGAGAATCTATCTCACCTTGGGAGTAAAATTAATTGCTCATATGTTTGAAATTTCAGTGATTTGCAAAAAATCAGAATTCTATAGACTTAAACTTCATTTTTAAAAAAAATAAAAAACTTGAAAATATTTGTTTTTTCCATTCCACAGCGGCCTTGAGCCTTATAATTTGGCAAGATCAAATCAGTGAGTGGTTTTGAATTTTGATGTCAGAGATAAGATTTTATGACATGATTATCATTATGCTTAGACTGCAGTCACACAAGGGATTTCACGTCGTTTTGGGCCGTATCTCATAGATTGTGTACTAATAACGTACTATTGTAAAAATTAATGACAGTACCGGTCACACCGTGAAATTATTGTAATCGGGTCGTAAATATTTCTGGACACATGACGCATCGGTAACTTGGTGTATGGTTGTTTTCCTACTTACCAACTTGAAAATTGGGATGTCGTTATCTAGTTTTATCTGTCTTTCTTTCCTACTATTTCCTGATTTTGCAGTCCTGTCGTCTATTGGTCAATGCTTTTAGTATGTTTTGATTTCAAGTGTGGATAAGTTGTCGTATCTCCGGCAGCATGCATACATGTTATTCAGGCATTACTTGTACACATCTTCTACCTGATTCCATCATCGATTACCTCTGTGTTTAGTTTGTGGTTTATGACTATATATCCTTTTCCCACCAAATTAGTAGCATTTTCACTTCAATACATGAACGAATAAGTTTATAAAGAAATGATAATTGGCCAAGAGATGAGAGAAAAAAAGAATGCAGACTGACCTGTGTATATGAGGAAATGCCAAAATTTGTTGGTTAGAGTGACCTTTCGTTCAAGAGAAACAGAGGCCGTTCGACCCGGACTCAAAGTCAACATCACAGTCCAGTTGTACAACTGTATAGTATGCGAATATGGTCACACATCGATTTTACCTAGTAAATTAAGGCTTTTCACACTGAGCCCGGTGATTGATCACTTTTGCGATTCGGATCGCCATCTGTCGACTTCAAACCAGCCCCCAAATCATTATAATACTTTGCCAACTCTTGACACACACCTTACTGTTGTGCTTCCTCAAATAACAGCACACATTTGTCCACTAAATGCACTTATGTAAGAGTCTATTCGCCATGTTAAATTTCCTTACTCAGTCCGTCCAATTTCACAAGTGGAAAATTCAAAATTTCTCTGCGGAAACAAACCAAGGTGACAAGTCATATTCATTAACAGGGCAGTGTACCTAACAAAACCACTCCCAACCACTGCTGTAACTGCCTCAAAATAGTTTTTGCGACAAAAAAAAAAGAAAAAAAAAAAAAAAAAAAGCAGCAGCTCAATAAATCCTTCCTTTGTAAACTTTTACATCGTAACTAAGGCGCTATTGGGCACGCGCGTCTAGTATTCAGAAAACGGCTGCACTTGTCTACAAAAACAGCAATCGCTCGCAAAGTCGTATCGTCACCGGCTCAGTCTGAAAAGCCTTATTGTCTACTATGTTGGTACATTCAGTTGACATCGACAGTCACACATATTGTGTTCAATGACAGGGAATATTTGTAACAATCAAAACAATGTGTGTGTGTGTGGCTGTTGATATCACACACATTGTGTTCAATGACGGTGCACATAGTAACATCTAACACAATGTGTATGTGACTGTTGATGTTACACACACATTGTGTTCAATGATGGTACACATTGTAACATCTAACATAATGTGTGCAACTGTTGATGTCACACACATTGTGTTCAATGATGGTACACATTGTAACATCTAACATAATGTGTGCAACTGTTGATGTCACACACATTTTGTTCAATGACTGTTCACATAGTAACATCAAACACAACAGACCTGTCTTTTGAGGCGCGCGCGCGCGATCGCGCGCAGACGCGCATCTAAAATGCTTTGAGTCCGAGCGATTTATCGCGCGTCTTGGATAAAAGCCGGCTGCGGGTTTTCTTCCTTCGTATTTGAGCCGGCAACCCACAAATTTTTTGTTTATATTCCTTGGCACTATTTTATGGTAAATGATCACGGAACACTGCTTTACCAGTTACACGCAATTTTCGATAGTGTGAACGGCTGGTAAATTCGGTGCCGAGAGCAAAAATCTGCGGGTATTAACTCCACAAATGTATCGGAACTCCAATGGAAATACCGCATGGACGGTGTAAGAAAAATGAACACGGACTATGTGTAAATAATGCATGAAGTAAACGTCGTAAATTCGAGCCGTCGCACTGTTAATCTGTCACGTGGTTTTGTTTTGATTGAGCCGAGTTTTGTTGATAGCTACGATGGCACCTCGGGCGAAAGAAGTTAAGGGGTCTTACAAACATTACGGAAGTAGAATTTAGATAATATTTTCGACATTGAAGAAAGAAACGATGACGGTACCACCTTCGTGTTCAAATTGATTTGTAAATAGGCACGAAATATGTTCAAAGAAAAGAAAGGTGCCGGGGAAAGGCGTCGCCCGATTACAAGTAAGAACATACTTGACAAGGACAACGTGATGGATACGTATCAAGCATCGTGAATCGCCAGTATTAATGAAAACGTGAGCTAGCTTCCATTAGTTTTAAGATAATTCTGACTAAAATGACTGACTGTTGCCGACTTTAGGTTCTACATTTGTACTGATTAGTTTGAATGTTCGGGCATTGCCCAGTTAGTTTACTCTCTAGTCTAGACAGACTAGATTTCAAAATGAAAAAAAAAAAAATACGATCATGTCGAGTGATTCAAGTCCTGGATATGGAATAATTCTTTGAAAATGATTAACACTTGAAGGATAACATCTACGACATGGTAATTTAATTAAAAATCTTGGAGTGAAGTCTAAGTATGGAACTAACTTGTTTACTAACTTGATTGCAGTAATTAACAATACGTAATTGCTACACTGAAGTGCAAAATGCATGAGCTTTAAACTGCTTCTGGTTTGTTCCCATATCAGTTGCCGGTCTGCTTGCTATGCTGCCTATGAAGATCTATGCTTTGTTAAAAGCTCGTCTCCAGCCAGGGAATTTTGGGAGCTTTTAAAAAGCTCTTTCGGCAGCTCAGCCTCAATGAGCTAGAGAGATTTTTATGCTCCTCTGAAATTTCAAAAGACAAGGTTTGACACCAATGTGTGTGGCTGGTGATAGTACACTCATTGTGTCAATCCGGTGCACCTAGTAACAATCTAACACAATGTGTGTGGCTGTTGATTGTCACACCAACATGTGTTCAAGACGGTGCACAAGTAACTCTAACACAATGGTGTGTGGCTTGTTGTTGAGTCACACACATTTTGGTTCAACTGACTGTTCCACATAGTACATCAAACACCATGTATGGTGCTGTTGATAATCACACACAATTGGTTTCCAATGACGGTGCCATAGTACCAACACCAAACCAATGTTTGGTGTGGCTTTTTGAGTTACACTCTTGTGTTCATGACGGTGCACATAGTAACATCAAACACAATGTGTGTGTTGGCTGTTGATGTCACACACATTGTGGGTGTCAATGACTTGGTACATTGTAACAACTAACACAGTGGTGTGTGTGGCTGTTGATGTTGCACACACATTGTGTTCAACTAGGTAACAACAATTGTGAACATCTAACACAATTTGTTGGGCTGAATGTCCAAACATTTTCAATGACAGTGCCACATTGTAACATTACAATGTGTGTGTGTGTGGGGACTGTTGATGTACAAAACCACATTGTGTTCAATGACGGTGCACTAGTAACATCAAACACAATGTGTGTGCTTTTGATGTCACACACATTGTGTTCAGGACGGTGGTGTGCACATAGTAACATCAAAACCACACTGACGGTGTGGGCTGTTGATGTCACACACATTGTGTTCAATGACGGTGCAATGTAACATCAAACACAATGTGTGTGGCTGTTGATGTCACACACATTGTGTTCAACGACGGTGCGTGCACATAGTAACATCAAACACAATGACTGTGTGATGGACCTGTTGAGGTCACACACATTGGGTTTTTTTTTAAGTGTTAAACCAAACTTGAGTTAACATCAAACACAATGTGTGTAACTGTTGATGTCACACACATTGTGTTCAATGACGGTGCACATTTAGTAACATCAAACACAATGTGTGTGGCTGTTGACTTGTCAACACATTGTGTTCAATGACGGTGTACATTGTAACAACTAACACAGTGTGTGTGTGTGTGGCTGGATGTGTGTGTGCACACACTGTGTTCACGATGGTACACATTGTAACTCTAACACAATGTGTGTGGCTGATGTCACACATGTTCAATGACAGGCCACATTGTAAATTACAATGTGTGTGTGTGTGACTGTGATGTTACAAACACATTGTGTTCAATGACGGTGCAATAGTAACATCAAACACAAGTGTGTATTTGTGTTCAATGACGGTGACATAGTAACCAAAACACAATGACTTGTGTGTGGCTGTTGATGTCACACACATTGTGTTCAATGACGGTGCATGCCACATTAGTAACATCAAACACAATGTGTGTGTGGCTGTTGATATCACACACATTGTGTTCAATTGACAGGCTGTACATTGTAAACAAACTAACACAGTGGTGTGTGGCTTGTTGATGTGAACACAACATGTGTCAACGATGGTTACACAATTGTAACATCTAACACAATGGTGGGCTGATGTCACACAGGTTCAATGACAGTGCAGCGATAGGATGGAAAGTAAGATAACATTATTGGAAATAATAACAGTGATGAAAGCAAAGTGATTTGAAAGGGATAAATTGTAATAGTCCTTATAAAAAACTGGGTATCCATTTGTGTTTGTTAAAGTTGTCAGAACTTATATGTGTGCAATAATCATGCCTTTAAGTGTACGGTGATGTGTGGGAAGTGAGCCAGGCAGTGGAAATTCATTTAGGAAACAGGAATTTTATGAACATAAATATTGACCACCGAGGATCAAAGTTTTGACAAACTAAGTTATAGATATGATTAAATTCTTGCTGGTGTTAAAAAATGTGTAATGGTGAAATAGTAGCTTAGTTTTTGTGTCGCCTGCAAGAATTGCAGAAGGCACTATAGGTATTACTCTGGTCGTATGTCTGTGTGTGTGTGTGTGTGTGTATCTGTGAGTGTCTGTGGTCAAAATGTTAACCCTTAATATATTGCATGCCTTATGAGTTCCGTAAGGGCTAGAATGATGTAACTTGGTGGAAAGGAGGGGGTGGGGTGGTCTGTGACATGCTTGTGACCTCATGTGACCTTGGTGACCTTATGTGACCTTTGACCAGTCAAAATGTTAACCCTTAATATATTGCATGCCTTATGAGTTCCGTAAGGGCTAGAATGATGTAACTTGGTGGAAAGGAGGGGACGGGGTTGGGTGACATTTTGACCTCATGTGCCTTTGGCCCCATTTACAACCCGTGACGGCAGACGACACTCGCGGTCCAGGGACCGCAATGTATTTTTTTTTGTGGTCATTGTTGAAATGGCAATATTTTTCCCTTAAATGTTTGAGCTATCTTATCATATTTAATTATGATGAAATTTATCTTTCAACTTACAGTTCTGTAATTTATAATATTTTGTAATTTATATTTTTTAAAGGAAACTCAATTATCTTCAATTTAATATACATTTATCATCCATAGAGTACTATGGTTATTTTTGTATTCCAAATAAACTCAACAGGCAAAGTAGCAATACCCCACTCCAAATATTGTGGTGTGTACTTAGCCGTGGACGTGTCTAATTACGCGACGTGTCGTTATACTGACGGCAGGCATGCAAGCATAATGCTGTTTTTGTCATGCATATTGTTGGGAGAGAGCTGTACCTTGCCATATGGCATCATATATGCCGTTTCAGTCATTTTAATTTTTTTCTCTCTCTGCTCTTTTCCTTTTTTATTTGCAGAATTACAGCAGCTGAAATAAATGGATCCGGTATGAAGGTATGTCCATTACTAAAATAATGCAAGGTCTACTACAGTAGCTGCTTTATTGCAAATTTCATAATTAAAGGGCCACTGGAACACAGTTTTTTTTGCAAGAATTGATATATCCATTTCCCAAATTGAGATGACGACACAAATAAGTAGCTAATTATTATATTAAATCATATGATTAAAACTACATCATAACCACCAAAATGTACATAAAATGATAAAATGGGGGTTTTATACCCACCCTGCCATTTTTAGAATTTTAAATCCCAGCAAATATGTTGTTTAGTCATTGGATTTGAATTAATAAATTTGGCATTTTTTGCTGAATTTATATGATTTTAAGTCAAAATTTTCCCCTAAAAGAAGTTTTGAAAAAAGTGGAATAATTTAGCTTAAAGGTGCTTGTTCCGATTTTTGTGTATCATGTTCTCTACTTGATATGGGAGCCTGACACATGGGAGCCTGATCAACAATTACCGTGGGAAACAAACCTGCATTTTTTATGCAAGACATAATAATGCATAGTGTCACACCCTATTCACTACTGTGCTATTATTGATTTTTAACCATTAAAATGACAGTTTTTTTTGTCAGTATCTTGGGAAATAAAATGGATTTGGAAGCCGAAATTTCAGGAGGGTAATGAGAAAAATACGGCCTTTCATTCTGATATCAAAATTGATACTACTTCCAGTTAAATCAGGGAGGTCCTAGAACGATCGGAACCAGCTTCGAATTACAATTTTAGAATAACATGCACCGGTGCATGCAACTTCAAAAATTTACATGCACAATGTAAAAGTTACATGCACAGGCTAATATAAACATATGGATTGTGCTACTGCTAACCTTTATTCATATCAGACTCTGGTACATTTAGACATTGACAGTTGGCGCAAACTTTATAATTTCAGCATTCAATGACTTTCTATGAAATAAGCTAAAAATTGCATAATTTATGAATTCACAAAGTTTAAATTTACATGCACACGTGCATGCAGGATACAAAAGTTACATGCACAAAGAGAAAGCTACATGCACCTGTACATGTGTGCACCTGGGTAATTCGAAGCCTGATCGGAACAAGCACCTTTAAAGGGATTAGCAGCGATAATGCGAGAGAATCGAACAAAATTGAAAATGCATGTTTTTAACTTATAAATCAGGGATAAGTGTGTACAATTCCATATAACTGCTTTAATGTAGAAACAAACCACCAAAGAGTGAAAAAAATGAAGTATTTGAGGAAATTTGTCATGCCGTCTCCCACAAATAGACATACATCGACGGCGTCTCAAAATCTGCGCTAAACAGGTGATTGTGGTTTACACCAGTACAGAATGAACAACAATCAATAATGTTTGTGTTTGAGGTCAAACTGTATTGATCATGGTGCACAATATCGCGCTGAAAATCTGGGATATTCACCGGGAAAGGCTTTTTTGATCTCAAGTTGGGAATTGTACGCACGTATAGAAATTACAGAAGCAAAAAAGTATGCCTTGCCTTAATAAACGGATTTAAAGCCAACCACTTGCAGGTTTATGTTCGCAGAGCACATGTAGAACAAAATATAAAAATTGATTTTGATGATTTTTTTCAGTGTTTCGGATTAGCACAAAGCGATGCTAATCCTGTAATATGCCTAAAAAATGTGGGCAAGCAGGTATAAATATAGTGCCCAAATTTTATTGAAACATTCACTTAAATTGAATCAAAGTTAGATACAACAGGCATGTCTTATCACCCAAACTAAATAAGAGTTCCTCCACCAGAGGGAAATTCCATCCAATGTATGCATACTGTCCAAACAGGATTAATACTCTCTGCAGAAGGGCAGCCTTTGAAGTAATTGACTTTCATACATGTATTACTCTGACAGTATTATTAACTTCTGATCAATAGCATTGTTTAAAAGTCCCAGGCCTAAATATTGGTTTATGTTGCGTTGTATACCAATTTTCTGCTTTGAACTTAGATGTCTAAATGTGACAAAAACCTGGACCTTGCGAGGCAGAATTGGTCTTTGCTTAACTTGCACCGTGTCTTAGAAAGTGTTTTGAACCAAGCCCATAATGCATTGCAATGTACCTATATTGTACTGTACTAACAAATGTCCGTACTTAGGGATATAAAGTTTTACAGAACTTCAAGCCACCAAAACATTTAAGTCATGATAGAAAAATTGTAAAACTTGTACTAGTGATTTGTGGGCTAAAATAAGTGTAAAGTCTGGTTTTTGTGTTAGGAAAATGATTTTTGTGGGATCATATGACCTTATTTAGGTGAAATTTCCCAAAACGGTGCATTGTGGGATTTTGACTCAATACACCTCGGGGTCTTACTCAAAGGTGGATTTATCGATTGTTAATTGTTCACTATTGCCTTAAGGGAGAAATGACCAGTAAAGTTGCTTATTTCCGTGTTACTAATTTTGGATTGAAAGCCAAGAAAAAGACAACGAGTCTTCTATGAAACAAAAAGGAAAAAGCAACACCTAGATAAGAAAGAAATATGGTGCCGATATTGCATTTGAATTAACTTCTTTTCTGAAACCTGGCAGTCATTACGGCATACATGATTGAAAATGGCATGAACAGATACATTGGTGTGCAGTTGTATTAAATACAATTGCTCTTAATATGTGTATTTTTTTTAACGTGACACTATGCAATTTTGAATAAGTTGACGTGTGGCAGAACTGAATGTCGTATTTGGGTTTTGTAGCCCAACCTCTGAAGTGCGCTTCATATAAAGAGGAATTCAGACCTGATTCGGTCTCAAAACAACTTAGTCGTGACTTTTTGTCACATCGGTTGTTGATTGCTTGATTTACGGCAAAGTAAAAAGTCACGGCACAAAAGTATTGCTATGTATTTGCCTGTGGTTGTAGCTAGCTTAGCCTAGCATACAGAAAAAAGAAACAAGGTCTTGTATGTGTTTCTGTGAACTGTGAGCCAAATATAAACCGCCAGATGGCTATAGGGACTGATTGTTGCAGAATTGTTTCTCCTACTCGGTCGTGGAGACCCATGGTAATTGATTTTTACCATTGATCCTTCGTTATTCAGTCTTCATGTTCCCTTCAGATATGTTGCATTTGACCTTAAACATGGCATTTTTTCTGCAGTTTGTGTGTAGTTGGTAAACATGGTGGAGCAGATTCCCCGTTTCCTCGGGGCTTCTTTAAACATCCTGTATGCTGTCTGAATGCATCTTGGTTTTGTTGTAGAGAAAGAAATAGAGAATAGACCAGGCCGAGAGTTCAGAATTTTTTTGAGGCATGGAGGGAGAAAAATTGTGTCACATATTGCATGACCAGGCCTGGAAGAAAAATAGAGAATCCAGTGTGCTTATTCCTGAGAGATTTGCTTGCTCAAGAAGAAAAAAAAATGTAAAAAAATGTTAATAGTGAAAAAATGAATCAAAGGTGGGTGACCTTATCAATTTTTCACATTTTGTTTTTCTCTCACATTGTTCCCTCACCTGATTGCAAATGCTGAGTTAAATCTGTTTTAGCTACTTGATAGGCATAAGATTGAGAACCAGAATCGGCTGATCTAAGGTTTCCTTTCTGAAGTGGGGCTACTTGGAAACAGAGCAGGACGCTACCTGTGGTTGTGGAATAGTGCCTCAGACAATGGAACACTCTTGGTCTGCCCATTGTTGGAATAACAATGCACAGACAAGGACCTTGCAGAATTCACTGAAGCATTGTACCCATCTCTGGCTAGATCATATTTGAGAACCACAGTTTGAGACACGATAAGAAGTAGAAGCATAAAGTTGTGCCAAATTGGCCCACCTGGCAGAGAGTGTGTGTGTGTTTGTGCGTGCGTGCGTGCGCTAGTGTGACCGACCACATTTGGGGATGGTTTTGTGTATTGCATCAAAAGGCGTTCAATTTTACTGGGTAATGATAAAATACAATTTTTTTTTAAACCAAAATCTCAATTTTAGGAAGATCGTGAAATTTTAAGGCCCAGAAAATGTTTCCTTTTGATGTTAATTATTATGACCAAAAACATCATCTTCAATTTGTCCTTCTACCATTCCAACACCTGGACTGATTTAACTCAAAATTTGTAAGCAAATTTGTGTATGAAAAATAGACTATGATCGGGTCACCCATCTTTAATTGATAATTGCATCACAGGATATTCTTGGCATTGGATAACATACAAGTGTCACAGATGTTGCATATGTGACATATGTTGCACATCCAGCCAGGCAAAATTTGATTCCCAGGTTGGAAAAAATACTTGTATAAAATCTAGCAACCCACATTCTATGGCTATGCATTATTCCTGGCAGAAAATCTGGTATCTGGTATCAACAGAAAATTTAATTATCATCATAAACTGCTTTATACTACTCAGACGCTGATCACAAGGTATAATTTCCAAAAATATAATTGCTATTTGGAATTCTATTATTCTGCGGACGAACAGTAGTTTATCTGCCATATGTGATGTCGACATGTGGGTTGATAAACCCAAGCAAAAACACAACTTGGTGGAAGCGTTTCATTTGGCTCCAAGCGTCGGACATGTAGCTTGACACCATAGTATCGTGTGCGCAACACTGGGAGTGCTCAGTAGGGAGCTACTGTATGTTCCAAAAAAAATGAAATGAGACCCTGGTGTTGTGGTAGTAGTATTGGTTTTCTGCCCGTATTTTAATGCTTGCTTGGTAAACATGGTGTATCTATCGAACAAACTATAAAGTTACCAAGGGAACATTACAATGTGTTCGATCAGTGCATGCAAACAGAACAGAATGTATGATGTTCATTTCATGTGCCGGTGGGAGGACAGATCCAATTCATATTGCGAATACACTATAATTTTGATGTTCATATGAGAAAACTATGCCATGTAATGGAAGACCTGTGGGCTTCTCATTACCAAGATAGGATTTCTATTTTAAGGGCTTGCAAATGCTCCTTAACTTGTAGTCCTATATTTCACTTACAGATTAAAGTGTTTTTACATTTGGGTAAGAAAATAATAGCGATGCTTAATGCAGCAAAATAAGTAATGCTTGTGTTGTGTGGATAACTTAAGAGACATGTAAGAACTTATGTTATTGTGCACCTGTGTTATCAAAATATGTGGGCATTTTGGCAGTAACTTTAGGCGTATTGAATATATTTTTGCAGATCCAAAAGCATCAATGTGTTGATTTTTGGAGGAAATTGTACATAACCACTTTTTCTGATTTTGCAAATTTAAACTAGAATGTCTCCAAAAGGTCCATCACTTTTTAAATTAAGATTGGGGATCTCTGAAGTATAAAAGTTATTATTTTAAATTAATTCATGCTAAACCAATTGAGGGAGGGTGCATTAACCCTAACGCCCACAACTCACTAAAACTCACTGAGCTGAGGCAGAGGGTGTATTGAGTCAATCCCACAATGCACCAGTTTTGGGAAATTTCACTTCAATAAGGTCATGTGATTTAACAAAAATCCTATTCTTAACACATAAAAACTCTAACTTTAACACTCATTTTAGCCCACAAGGTGCTAGTACTTAGGGAATTTTTAGCATGACAATGAAATGTCTTGTGGTTCTTAAACTTTTTGAGCACTTTTTATCCCTAAGTACTGATGTGTGTTTTGTACAGTACAGTATAGGCACACTGCAATGCATTCTGGGATTGATTCAATACACCCTCTGGAGCTGAGGCTAGAAAATGCACCAAAAAGATGCAATGATCGTATGAACACACATACAGCCACAAAGCCACTGGCCAGGCCAGCGACAGCCTCATGGCTTGCCATCCCTGGTCATGGGACTGGGATGCCAGAAAGATTCTTGGAGATTTTGGCCCGAAATCATGCTCCAGGAGCATATATTTTCAACTCGTCTCATAGGGGCGCTATTCATTATCATGTGTGCGCTTTATTCCGTTAATGTTTATATTGAAGTATTACAAAAGAACGACTTCCTGCCGGCTCGGATTGCGTGGCGTGTGTCTGTGGGCGCTCGTCTTGTAATCTAAAGGTCGTGGGTTCGATTCCCACTCCAGGAACAAAATTTAGTTGATTTTATTTGTATTTTAGAGTTGGAGATTGGAATCATAAAAAACATCAGAGTTGTGGATTGAAGTAGAAAAATATTGAATAGCTACCTTATGAGATAATAAGACTGGTCATGGTCCTGGAGCATGATTTCGGGCCAGAATCTCCGACGTGCTGCCAGAAACCCCTGGTTCAAATTCGTCCCAAGATGTCCAATCTTCTTTTCCTTTTATCCCTTTATCTCTTCCCTTCTTTAAAAGATACGAGAACAGTGTTCGGGTTATGTACATAATAGAACATTACTTTTGAAAAATGACTGTTTTTTTGCTGTGAAATCTTTCTCAAGTATTTGCTTGGCTTGTGCTGCAGATTTTGATCAATCTGTGGTGTGAGCAAATACTTTCTTATTGATATGCTTTGAAGCTCATGATATCTCCTAGGTTTCTCTGTTTTGAAACAGCTTCAGTATTAGTAGCACTGGTTGTTACACACATGGCAAACATTACCTTCTTTATTAAGACCCATTCTAGGAATTGGGAAGCAAACCCTACTTTACTACCACGGGTCATAGTCAATAGCTTCCGCAACAAGAAAATAAGCCTACATGATATTGTTGTTTCAGTTCTATTGACGTATTACCACACAATCTGAACATGTGAAGTAGCTGTGAAAGATTAGCTACACACTCAAATAACAAATTATGGCATCATGTTTTATTATGCCATGTTATTTTTAGGCGTGTTATTTCTTGAAAATTGAGCTCTTATGAATCATCAACGCTGTGTTTTATTTAGCGCTGACCGGTGGGGGAAAAAGACAGCGGACGAAGATAAGAGGACATCGCCAGTATCTTCTTTCCGTCAAAGCATACTTATAGTCATCGGTACTTTTAAAGAAATTGAAAGAAACCTGCAGAGTTAAGCAATATTTTAGCACTTTAAAGTGACAGGAGATTTTTTTGAGGAAACAAATTTATCTCAAATTGCACTGGATCGGTTTTAGATTATTTGCCGAGAACGTTTTGAATGGACAAACAAGTAAAAAAGAAAACACAAACTTTCTTTGAACTTGCCTGGTATCGTACTTGTTCCTATAGAAAACCATGCTTTGTTTTTCTGTTGTGCATGACAGAAATTACTAAATCATCATCTTATTACATAAAGACTTCAGGTGTGATCTGATACACTAGTAAGCATTCCAAATATGCAAAAAAACCTGAGTTTGAAAAAAATTGGGGGCGCTTCTTTCTGGACATGTCATCATGTCTCTTTAAATTAGCAAATTTTATCAATCATCTTGAAACTATATTATTTTGGTGTTAAAAGAATTTCTTTACCTCTCCAAAATAATTTTAAATTAAAGTGTTCATTACTGCATTCCAATTCCTAGGACATGCTCTTGAAATAACACCACAAGGTTTTGGTTTCGGAGGCCACATGGTGCCCGGTCTTCTTAAGAGACACTGGCACATTTGAAAAATAATGCCCCCTCTAGATTTTTCAAAATTGATATTTCTGCATTGGTTGTAAAGCTTTCTCCATTAGTCCTCACCTGAAATTAAGCCCAAATCAGTGTGCTTATGGGTAAACAGGATTTTATAATTAACGTCGCCAGCGATATAAATTCAGCAGACGACATGGAAATGGCGTGTAACACAAGAAAACACACGCTAGAGTTGATTCTCACGGCATGTATGTACCTTGTTTGACCAGTCTGTGATCTTTGTGTTTTTAATATCAATGAGTACGAGTCGCTGATATTCATATATAATGGACACATTTGTTGATTAAAGTTACAGCAAACTTAAAAGTTAGCCTACAAATTCCCTGGATGTCTTTAGCCTCTAATTAATGTCCCTATCTGTTTTGGGTATGTAATTTTATGTGTAAAATATGTTTCTATTCTTCCAATGGTCTAGACTGTCATTTGCGAGCAAATTGAAGAAATTTCATATTTTCTGAAAATGTGCCAGTGCCGCTTTAAAATACCTAACTATACAAAACATTCAAATGTAACCAATTTTAACAAGCAGAAATCTACTTCAGAGGGGAAGCTGAGCGATGGTGACAGTTACGGGAATGTTAGGATGTCGTTAAAAGCAGATCCCTACAAATTGTACACACAAGTAGTGGGTGTATTTAATATCATCTGCTTTAGGCTAAGAACATAACTTCCTAAACATGTTCTTACAGTGAATTGAATAAAATAACATGTGCGAGTATTTTGGCATGTGTGAGAAAAGGGCAAACATGAGATCGCAATTGAATTGGTGTTATTATGTTCAAGTATGCTTGCGTCTGTATTGAGGCCTTGAAAATGGTGAAGTGGAATTCTTATGGGTTTACAATGTGTCTTTGGGTATCTGTAATTTTGCTTAAAGGAACACGAGAAGATGAATGCAAGAAGATTTCTAAAAAAGTTCCTTCTCATTTTAAAAATAAAATTGGGTATTTTGCATATTAAGAATATTCACTCATTTATTTTAAAAAACAGCTAAAAATTTGGTCTTTTATGTAGTAAAAAGATGATACTATATGTGCATCAGAGTTTGAAAAAATGTAAATTTCCCGGGAAGATAATTGCATTTCTAACAGATTTTCCACTATATCTTATGTTTTAATTTCCCTCCAAATGGCCAGGTTTCCCTCCAAATGGCCAACTTTCCTGGGAAGGAGCTTCCCAAATTCCCCTCTTTTTGAGCCATTTTGTGCATGATAATAGTTTATTTAGTGGTTGATGATCCAATCGATACTCTTGTCTCCCCATGTTTTCCCATCAAAATTGAGATTTTGGCATCGGAAGAAAGTTCATATTTTTCTAAGTACCCCTAGTGACATTTAAAGACGAGGAAATGTTTCTTTTGGATGTTATGAATAATACATATAAAAATTTGGTCAATCATTAACACAGTACCACTGTATGGGCCAATTTGTACAACTTTTTGCTTCTAAAATCCAAACGGCTGGACTGATTTGACTCAAAATTTGCCGGGGGGGGGGGGGTGGGGAGGGGGAAATCACATGGATATGGGTGTAAGGCTGGTGCTTCGAAACCTGAGGCATTCGGTGACAGAGGACTAAAACAAAATAGTGGACTTTGGGTGAGAGGCAGTCCTTTTTTTAGAAAATTGTGTACAATTTCACCCAAAATAGGGGTCTTTGAGTGAAAAAGTTCAAAAAAATTCCTTAAATAATAATAATAATAATAATAATACAAACGTTGCTATGAGCGCTTACAACGAAGTCTCGAAGCGCTATAGTGTAAAGTAAATACAAAACACAAGTAACATAAAAACCTGGAGAGCAGGTCGTGAATCTACAAATTTATGACATGTACATGTATCTCCAAATGCTATAGTAAACAGATGAGTTTTCAAAACAGATTTGAATTGACCAAGAGTTGAGATTCTCTGATATGATGAGGTAAAGTGGTCCAAAGTTCTGGAGAGAAGCATGGTTGAAAAGAACGAGACGAATTTAAGTAGGAATGGTGGAAACTGATGGAGAGATGAGTTTGAGCTTGGAGGATGGGAGGCGAAGATTGCGAGAGGATTATTATACCTTTGATCAAGTCAGCGAGGTAATCTGGAGAAGTCCTGAACGACCATTTGTAACGGATCCAAAAGAATACTTTGTTATATAACACGATACTTCACGGGAAGCCAGTGAAGTCGGTGAAGCACAGGAGTGATATTATCGCGAGAAGCGTGAGTCGGCGTGATGAGTCTGGCAGCTGAATTTTGAATTCCGTTGAAGCTTGGCAATTTGCGAATCAGGAACCAATCCCGTAGGGACTATTACACGATCAAGATGCACGTAAAGTAAATAAATGCATGTGTGAACTAAAGTTTCAGGTTGAGTTTTCATCTCGATTATTCCTGATAGAACCAATTTTGTAGAGAGCATAAGAGGCAGAGAACGACAAATATTATTGATTGTAAAATCATGCTGTATCGTTAGCGAACTATGACACCCAAGGGGTTACGCGCAGATTCAACAGGCTGAATAGGAACATTGGCACTATTAAACAGAAGAGAGAGGTGAAGTTTTTCTGATTAGATGTTGTTGTGATGTGAAGAAACTACGTTTTTCTTCATTCAGCTTTCAAATGTTAAAGCTGAGGACAAAGGCTTGACTTGATTTTGTGCGATACATTGGTCAAGTTTGGGAGAATAAGAAGTAGCACGATTTCATTGTGTTCAAGATGACATAAACTTGGGTGTCATCAGGCATATATCATGCTCCCAAAATCATAGGAAGCAATGATGTCCTCAAGAGGAGACGTGTACATAGTGAATGATAGGGTCCGAACAACCGATCCTTGTGGAAACCCTTCAGGGGCGTGTGGGGTTCAGAGATAGTCATTTAATGACGATGGAAATGGGAACGATCTTTGAAATATGATGTAAACCAGTTTAAAGCAGAGCCAGTATTCCATATCTGTTGGCCAAGGGACGTTGAAGAAAAATGTTGTGCTTATAGTGTCAAAAGCCGCATGTACAGACCAGAATAAAGAATAGTCGAGGGCGAATAGAAAGAACCAGCTTCATTTCCATCATCAAGCGCAAGTAAGAGATATTTGTACCACACGGAGAAGTGTAGGCAGTTTCAGTACTATCGCAGGGGTATGTAGGCAGATGCATTTTTTCCACGAAGACTGTTCTTAAACAAGATAATCTTGACTTTGGGCTGAACAAGCACGCTCAATTGTTTTGCCTCGGGTGGAGAAATGTAGGTTGCGACAGGCGATAATTTTTCAATATTCCTTGTAAATTTGATTTCTATTATTATTGCGTTATCCTAGCGGATTTAAGAGTGTCCGTAAATAGGGATCTTTGGGTGACAGCTTGGTAAAAGTTTACCATGTAAACAAAATATGGGGTTTTTTGGGTGACGGCCATTCTATAAACTTAAAATATGTAAGAAATTCTCAATTTTAAAATTCAAATTTAATAATTTGTAACAGCAGGAAAAATCTTTTTTCTTAACACTTGTGATTTACACAAATGCCACCAAAAACATGCACAGCAATGTGTGGTATCCCTTAAATAAACCCACACAAACATTTTCACACACATGCACACATTTACACCCCAATGTCACACACTGTTACACATGATCAGACTTTGATTTTCTGAACAAAAATAGTGCCATTCAGCTATTTCATTTGTCATCAACATAGTAATCGACAGTTAAAAACCTGGAGGCATATGACCATTATCTAGCAACAAAGGAAGGGAAAAAAATGTAAATCGCAACAGCACACAGTTCTGATTGACCAGCTTATGTCCCTGGGAATCCGACTCGTCCCATCTCCCTAGCCTACCGCTGTTGAGTGCTCAATCTTCCCATTTCCCCCCGTTCCACCCTCCTGCAGCGAGGAAGCCTTCCATGCTTGAGGTCTTGGTGATATGGTCAGCTGAACTTGTGAGAGTGAAAGAGAGACTTGCAATCTATGAATGACAGTTGTGGGGCTATTAACATTGGAAGCCAAGAATTCCTAAGCTTACCGGTTGTATTTTACCATACTGACCTGAAAACGAGTATATTCCCCATGCTCATTTTTATAGTCCATGCTCAGTTTAAATCCCATGCTCATTTATTATCCCATGCCTCATTATTATCCCATGCTCAGTTCTAATCCCATGCTCATTTATAATCCCATGCTCGATTATAATCCCACTCAGTTTTTAAAGTATCTGAAGAATAGTAGAAATCCTATTATAATCCCATTAGTTTTTGCCTGGAAGGCACTAGATTACATGCAATTTTGTTAGTCATTACTGTTTGGAGTATAATCTTCTGTGTTCTCCTTTGCAAAATTATTGGTTTAATGTTTTCGTTCATTAGAGGGTCTTTGTTGATACACACCTCATTTGACGCTTGGAAAATTATCTGGAATAAGTTTTAGCGTTCTGAAAGCTGAAATGTTGATGCTTGTGTGTTCATGTTAGGGTGGAAGATCCCATTATAATCCCACCCCCTACATTCAAGCTAATTCAGGTAAAAAAGTGGGACTATACTAGGATCAGTACAGTATTTGCAGGCTGTACTGGGTTATCTTAAATAACAAATTAAAAGATGACAAGTTGTCCATCGTTTTATAAAACTGCTTATGTCTAACTTGACCCGAAAAAATTCTAATGAAAATGTATGGAAACAAGCGGATATGCAGGAAAAAGTGTATTACAGTAACGAAGAGAAGCGTTTGTGATAAGATTGCAACATTAACCCCTTTGGGTGCCAGGGATTTACCGTAATAGCTCAAAAATGGTAAAAGCAGGTATTTTTATGACCATATTGGAATCAACCTGAAAAATGGCATTCAATGATCCAAACAAGCTAGTCTTAGATGTCACTGGTTTGAGATGGCTTCCCAAAGTACTGCAGGTCATTTGGAAGTCATCTCAAAAACCACTGACGTATATAGAAATAATATCTACTGCAATTTGAACTTGTTGATCAGATAAAAGAGAAATAATGTTTTATCCTAATGGTTATATGCAGTGCATGAGTTGAGCATAGAGGTGTTGAATTCAGCCCAAGGCTTTTGCATCATGAGGCCCACAGATTGCGGAATCCCGATCGCATCGCCAACATTTATCGGCAAACCGTCAGGGAATGACGCATAGCGGGTATGGGGCAATATTATTGAAGTGAAGGTATGGATTTTTGTATAAATTGCTCTAAAAGGGTTTATGTGTAGGGCTTCTTCTCTTTGTGAGATTGGAATGATGAGCCTTGATGTTTTATATTGTTGCTGACATTAGCTTCAGGGGTATATACATGGATTGTTTTGGTTGTTTGAAGTAACAAGGTTAAAGGGAACACATTCCACATTATCTTCACTCATTTTAGAAAAAATCTGAAACTATTTTTCTTTGGAATTGAAAACGACTTGACAATGAAATTTGGCAAAAATTGTTGTTTAAAGGTGCATGTGCCAATCGTCTTTGGGCCCTCTGATTTGACCGGAAGTAGTATCGATTTTGGATATCAGATGAAAAAGCCATATTTTTCATTGAAATGTGAGCCTTAAATCCATTTCCTTCCCAAGATATAAACAAAAAAAAAAATTAATGCGCTTAACTATCATAGTAGTTCGTCTGAATAGGTCAATGTGCGTTATTGTTTCTACCATCAAAACCCCGCAAGTGTGTTTGCGGGAATGATAGCTCAATCAGGTAAGCGCTACACTCCCGGCGTGTCATGCTCATCCATGATTATAGGGCGTTTTTTTTTTGTTTGCGTTCGAGCCCTGTGAGATTCAGCTATCTTGTAATTTCACTGAACAAGAAATTAACCGCTTGCTGGTCCCGATTTACCCATGAGATAATTGGGAAGCTGATCCCGGCTGCGAAGTTATCTCCGATGTCAGTTTGTGATAAGGGAAAGCTCTGATCCCGATCTACTGCATCCCTTGAAATGAGATAAAAAAAAAGGGTTTTATGGTATGGTTGGGCCACAGTATCAGAGACCAGTGGTTAAGTGCTTAGAAGGCCAATCAGCAAGGGGTGTATATGAGCAAGTGTTAGGCTCTCATATAAGTGGAGAACACAATAGACAAATCGGAACAAAGCACCTTAATAATGTTGTTTCTTGCCCATACACATTACACATAGAACAGTGTTGGGAACATTCTATTTTTTTGGCAGGGATAATACGTAGATAAGAATCATGTATCATTCCCACTTTGTACTACTGGAATAAAAAATGCAGTAAGGTACTGTATAAAGTGGATATATTGCGTACATTTTCGCACTTTGACACTGAGTAAGCACGCGCGAAATTAAGAACATGCAAATATAACATTTTGGCGTGTAAGTCGAGTAGGATGGCTGATTGAAAAAAAGCGAATTTTAAAAACAAAGTGAAAATGCTTAAAAAATTGCAGAAGCGGGAAAAATACCCGTGTGAAAATTACCATTTTTACGTATTCAGATGAATCATAAGATAGTCAGGTTGCAATTGGTTGTATATGTTAGGCCAAAACAAAACAAGTTTGTCTTCAGAAGAGAAAAGAAATGTGGAAAATCGCAATGCGAAATGCGTTTTTTTTTTCATTTTGGGCCCAACTTTTTTCAAATTTTGGGCCGTTTGAATTTTCATTTTTTTCCTGAAATTTAAAAAAAAATTCAAGTGAGTAAAACCATAAAAAAAATTATGCGGTCAAAAACAATTTTAAAAACAAATTGGTCACGTCTTCCGAGCAAACTTGTTTTTTTATGGCCTTGTTTTGTAGGCTACTTATGGTAATATTTGCGAATGTGGTTTACATCCATATTTCTGATTTTAAAAAAAATGCTGCTTTCTTTTACAGCTAGTGCCAACCAATTTGCTAAATTTAGCTCAACTAAATCAAACCGGTTGAAAATTCTACAGCTGCTTAAAGTATTACTAGGGGATAGCTACATAAGCTGAAAACTTTTCTGGGAAAAACTCAGACATTTATAGTGAGTGCATAAAAAACACAGAGTATAACATTTAATTTAGATTTTGCTTTCAAGGATTACATCTAGGGATGTGTGCTGATATAGACTAGTTTGTGAGTAAACCTTACCCATTGGTGATTTATGCACCTATCAAAAAGTGACTTGGCCCCGGGGTACCCGGGATGCATGGAATTGCACACGAGGTGTGGGGTTTTGGTGTAAATGTTAAATCCCCGGCATGTCCCTGCCAAGTCGGGCCCTGTGGGGGACAACATTTTTTATGTCAAACCCCGGCCAAGTATGACCCCTGCTAGCCAGGCAAAAGCGTCAGAAGCATCAAAAATCCGATTTGTGCGATTCATTTCCGGGTTTATAGAGGTCAGCTTTTAGGAAGCGGGTAGAGTAGAAACTTGCGCTTCCGTTTATCCCAACCCAAAATCCTGGCTTTTATGACATGCATGAACTCCTGAACAGTACCGGCATATGACTGGTACACCTGGGCAAAAAAAAAGGATCAACTCTCCGGCTATCAGATAGTACAAGTTCCGGCCATCCCCAGGTATCAGGGGCCAGGGCATTTTTTGATAAGTGCATTATGGCATAGAGAAAGGGATTCAAATTTTATGTGGTAGAAATAGCTCAGATAATTAAAAATCATCTATTAAGGATTTTTTACGTGTTAGTGACCTACTCGATAGATTTTTCCAGAATTGGAGTATACATCAAGCTTAAAGGCGCTATCAGTGATTCACCGTGAGCAAAAAATTTAAATTTGAGAAAAGAAATGCTTAAAAGGAAGAATATAAGTCTGTAGAATTTGCGTTGAGTTTTTGTGCAACTGAAAAAAATGACAAAAGTAAGCCACAGAAAGGTCAAGATATGAATCCCCATTTAATTAGTGTTGCAGTATCCGTAACGGACAGCAATGGATGAAAATACATGATTTTGTCGTTATTCGGCTGTTTGAGTCTTAGACACTTGAGGGTAGGTTAGGAGTACCTGTTACAGACGGCACAATATGATTCTGATGATTTTTCAAGTTTCGATTAGCATCACTGATAGTGCCTTTAGTTTGGTTGCAAAGTTTGATTCTGTTAAGCATCTGTCCCTGCAAGCAGAGGGCTCTAAAAATTTAATTGCAGGAATAAAATGATTTCATATATTTACTTTGTAGTTGTATGGTAATTGTTAATCTGAATCCTGCAGCTGATTTGGCCCTTTGTGTACAATAAAGCACTATGAGTGATTTGCTAAATCAGATAAAAAAAATGTCATATTTATGCATGTCTGTAACAATAATATATGTATCATAACATACTGATAGCCCAGAAGCAACTAATAAGAAAAACATCAAAGCAGAAATTTTAGTTTTTTTACAACAGTAATGAATGGAGAGTCCTATCTTTGAACACTGACGTTTCATTTATTTTCGGTAAAATTCTTCAGTTTGGAAAAAGTAACTTATGAGAATTCTAAGTACTTATCCTCACTTTTAAGCTATTCCTGGAAATTTTAAGTATTTTGACTGCTTTCGGATAAATCACTGATTTAGTGTCCTTAATTGTGAGCTCTTTTTGGAGGCTATGTGCATATTCCGATGTACAAAATCCTATCAACTTTAAAGGCTGTATGAAATTGTAAATTGGGGGAAATAAGAATTGAGAAAACCCGGATGTGTAGGATGAAGGGAATAGGGTCATACAGTGGATGTATACTATCATGTACTTCAGTGGCATTCAACTCGAAAAAAATGCCTCTTTTTTCAGCAATAATTATTGTTGTCATTCAAGGACTATTTTGGAACGACTTCAAGAATTAAGATAACAATATCTTGACTGTCAAAAATCTTCTTGGGGCGATTCTCAGTTTATGCCTTCAAAATTTGAAGACCTAAAAAAACTGTTATTTAAATGCTTCAGTTGTTGCTAACCCTCCGAAATTGGGAAAATGTGAATTAAAAGAGTGCAACTCTAATTTGGGAACCTTCTTACTCAAAATCTCCATCTCCATATTTGCCTTTTTATTATAAAAATGTAAAGATGAGAAATTGGTTTTAAATTAAAACTTGTATAGTTGTTTTTTAGAACACTAAGTATACGGTAATTAAAATTGATATATGTTTGAATTGAGGTTAGGTTTGGAAGGTATTTTGAGAGGGGGACATCCAGTCGGAACACCTGCTTGATGGAGAAAAAACAGGGCTCGTGAATGATAACCAAAACACATTTCCCCCAGGTAATCCCCCATTTGGAAGTCATCAATCCACGTAGAGTGACAGCGGAACTGTCCCTAGAATTGGTTAAGCCCGGTCCGGTACAGAAAAAAATTCTGAAATACACTCTCGGCATACTTAAGGTAGTTGTGTTTGATGACAACACCAACAGACACGTACAACTACATGCATTTCCCCTCATGTGATGAAATATTCACTAAGATACAGTACCTTTTTGTTTTAGCCACAGGGCTTTGCATGGGTATTGTTGTTATTTTGCTCTCCCATGTTGGAGGGGAAGACTGAATTGTAAATTTAAAGGACTTGAAGTACAAACAATATTAACATGGAGTTGTTTTTTGAGCCAAGCTCTTCCTTTGAATTTGAGTCCCCAACCATGCTTCCTTTGTTACAGCCAACACTATGGCACACTTAAAGAATGCCAAAATACTATTTCTTTGTGTTTTTTTATTGCATATTCATTTCAATGGGTTTTTTATTTCACTTAATTGTTTTGCTGTACTCGTCTATTCACATTGCCATATTGAGTATTCAATTTCATGATACTGCAAATTTTAGGGACCCTATTCAGTTTTAAGAAATTCCAAAAGAAATCGTTTGCATAGTGGCATCGTCTGCATAGGGCATATTATCAAAAGATAATAGGTGCATGCATGGGTAGAAGGAACCATTTTGATTTTGGTTGTTCAGCTAGTTATATCATGTAATGAACCAATCAGAATACTATAGAACATGGAGTGTTGTAGTTGTCAGAAGGGATGTGTTAAAGTAATAGTCATTTGTTGTACGGAAAAAGGGTTTGAAAAAAGCCAAAAGTAAAAAGGAAAGTGATATGTGCTTACATGTACTGTGGAGTTTGTTCCCCCAGTATAGAGACAGGGCTCGATTTAGAGGGGTTTCTACTCTTCCACGTACCCCTTGGTTTCCAAAAATGGTCCAAACGGACGTACACTAGAATTAATCATATTTTAAAAATAATTAAACGTTAAATTTACAAAAAAAAAAAACTTCATTTGAAGTTGAAGTTGATCTTTCCATTTGCCAGGACTCAGAAGAATTGTCTATCCGTGAGTCAGTACCATAAAATATCAATACATACCGCATATTCCTAATAAAAGGACCGGGGTCGGGGCTCCATTTTTTCAAAAAGGGCCCCCCTCCCCGAACATAGGGGCACTGTGGTATGACAGATGGAAGGGTCAAAGAAATCACCTTATACACGATCTTATTTTTGATGATTACCAATAATACAAATGAGCCAGCAGGGGGACGCTGTTTTCGCCCCTCCCGGGTTAAAAGTTCCATACTAATTAAGCTATTACACACGTGCAACATACTGCGATTTATGATATGAATTAGACAGTCCCGGCCATTACATAACTGTGGTTTTTTAGGTAAGCTTAACACATGGTTTAATTGGTGTTAGCAAAAAGGTTACCTTAGGGGGGTTTATTAGAGCAGGGGGGTTTATTAGGAACAACAAGGGTATTCACTTTATTTGGTGATAGAGATCACTTAGCAGGAAAGTTAACTGATTCATGAAACCAGAATGATCTCGTAAAAATAATATCAAGGACTTATACTGTGATTAGCAATCTACTTCTCAATCACCGAACCTAATATACAGCGTGCAACCAGAGAAGATTGCAAGTAGCTTCCCACAATGCATTGCTTCCAATGGAGGTTTTGTACAGCTACTGCTGGGAATCGTTAGAGATGAAACATGGCTAAAGAAATCTGACGGATCACAATCTTGCATTTTAAGAATGTTTCATCACTAACGATTCACATGAATACCTGCCTCCAAAAACTTCCATTGGAAGCAATGCAATTGTGGGAAGATACTGATATCTTCTCTTGCTTCAAAACATTGTCATGATACAATTTACATGAGATGTTTCCTGCATCATGTCAGAGTGATCTTAGCTCCCTGGCAACTAGGTCAATTTGGTTGGTTTTACCTTGGGTAAATTGATCTAAGCCAAGAGACCTACCGTGGTGTTCCTAATAAACGCCCCTGCTCTAATAAACGCTCCCTGTGATTTTGGATAAAACAATTCAAGAAAATGAGTTAAGCTTACCTAAATTACATGATTTAATGGCCGGGACTGTCGTATTCCGTAATCATAATCGCTGTTGTGCACAGTTGTAATAGTTTTAATTAGTATGGATCTTTGACCTCGGTAGGTGCGAAAACAGCTCCCGCCTGCTCGTTGGTTTGTATTATTGGTAATCAGCGAAAATAAGCATGTGTAAGGTGATATTTGCAGGATTTTTGACTTACCATTTTTTATTGTAATAAACACCCTCCCTTTTGAAAAATGCACCGCCCCGGGGCGTTTATTAGGAACAATACGGTATTCACATACACAGAAGGCCCATTTTGATGCAATGCCAACAAAAAATCATTGCTAAAAAATGTCAAATTTCCCAGGAATACAATCAAAATTTCCTCAAAAAAATCAGGGCCTCAATAAATGTCAAATTTTCCTAAAATTTCCCTCCAAGATAGCAAGATCCCTTCAACTTTTATGTATTTCTTTATTCAAAGGGTAAAGCCTTCCCTCCAAATAGGGAAATTTCTCGGGAAAGTGGTTCTTAAATTCCCCACTTTTTCCTTTCATGTCAAAAATGAACCCTAGCTTTACGCATAAAGTCTTGAAATAATTATCCTGGCTTATGCTGGATTCTGACTTTGTGCTTCAAACCTGGCTTACCCTGGGATGTCCAAATATACCACATATGTTCTGCTATATGGCAATTACAGAGCATCCTTGGAAATCCTAGTCTTGTGTCACAGCCTGGGAACCTGATTTACTACTTCACTTCAACATGCCTGTGTGGGAGTTATCATTTTTGAAAATGGTCTGTTTTTCGCGCTATCGCACGAAACCTCTCTCGCGCTGACGCGCCTCCGTCCCGCTCGCTTCGCTCGCGTGCTCTTCTTAAACCGAGTCTTTGACAAAGGACTGGAATCCATGCTCAGAGCCTCATTTGTTTTTCTAACTCACCAGTGGCTGTATCTGAAAATGAGTCTAACTTTAGACCTGGATTAATTCCGGGCTAGTCACACTAACAAGAATGGACCCTTTTCCCTTCCGACCGACTCCCTAAAATTTGCTGTAACGTGTTGAGAAAATTCCTCATGGATTGGGCTGTTGCGGGCCCATCCATGAGGATTTCTCACCTTCCTCCCTCTTTTACATTTACTTTCAACAGTGTTTTTTAAAGAAAAATGGTCCATCACTCCATGTAGGAACCCTGGTTTGAAAACCCAGGTTTTAACTTAGACTCCCCTTTCAGAATACCACCCTGACTGCAACTTAAAAATCTCCTTGTTGAAAGTGTATACATCATATACCTCTACACCAGAGCTCTTTGGGTATTGATTTTGTACGAAATGGTCAAGAAGACCCAAATTCCCAAATTAACATCTTTCTCATATTGATTGGGGTAGCCTTCTTCACATAGTGCCCAGATGCTGGGAGGAACTAGGTTTAGTTTACGGGATGCCTTCAAAATTTAAGGTAAAAAGGTTTTAAAATTTTTTTTAGAAAAATATATCAGATATTATTTGTCCTTTGATTTATATTTAAGTAGGCCGGCCTTATAGTTACCCATGATGCTGAGAGGAACTCAGTATGCCAATTTTTTGGTGCAAAGATGGTATTGTTTTCATGTTTCCTCAGTGTGCAAAGACACTGAAATTTCGGTTTAATTTTTAAACTTCTTGCAAGATTCACATAAGCCTTTCTCTTTCAAAGTATATTTGATTAATGTATTGACATGCAGTTAATTTCAAAACATTCCATCAGTAAATTATGACTGATTTGAGACTCAAGCGTGCCACTTCTTGAAAAGGTAAAATGCGCAGTAAGAATTACCCCCCCGAAATATGAGGCCCTTACCCCATACTATGTATTAATAATGAGAATGTACGAACAAATTAACCATAATTGGTATTTTTCAACTAGATCCATGTCAATTTACATGGTTATGTTTAAATAATCGTCCATTAAGCCATAAAATGCGTTGGCATAACAAAAATTAAAAAAATATTACTTGTATTTTTTATATTTTGAGTTAAAAAAAACACAAAACTTGATTAACTCTATGTTGATTTCCCCAAGATTTCTCAAAAAGCACCAATTCTTAGCTCAGAGTACATTTTTTAAAACCCCCGCGTTTAAACCCTACCCCTGAAGGGGCATCTACCCGCAGTTTTTGTGGAGTCAAGAATTCTGAGTTTTTTCTTAATTTTCTGATTTCTCACTACTTTCAGCTCTATTTTACTTTTTTATTTGGTGAAATCGGACATTTCGTTCCGATGCTACAGTTGATCAAAGTGCATGTGGTAACCATGAATAAATACTATTTCTTATGTTTCTTATTGTTTTTTCAAGCAGCTTTTTTTACTTTTATCTATTGGGGTTTTTCAAAAGCAGTGATATTTGAGAAAATGCCAACAATAAATTAATTTTAGTCAATTTATGTTGATATTTTTCTGAGATTTGTATTTATAATTTAGCATAATTATGTCGATAATGAGTTGACATTTTCAAATCACAAAACTGGCCAATACATTGTAATTAGTAAAATTAATTAGTTTTTAGAACTTAACTGGCCTATATCTTTTTTTGCAATTTTCGGCAACTTGGAAATTTGCCCCCCAAAATTTTGGCACTTCCGAATGGTGTATGACCACCAAAATTGGCACAAATGTAGGTTTTATAATGCTCTGCAACTTAATGGGTGTGATTTTTGATATGTCTTTTTGATTTATAAGCCTTCAAAATCAAATCCATCAAGAAAAATTGAATTTTTCAAGAAATTGGTTGCCATGGCAACATGCGGATAAAAATTGAAAAATGTCTCCGCATTAGGTTGCACAGCTTCAAGACCCATGTAACTTACCTGGATAGCAGACAACTGGTAAAAAAGACCCTATTAGTACTAATTTTAGGTGGCAAAATGTGCAATTTTGCTTTACCCAAATTCAACACATTTGACCTCTGACCCCAGCTCATTTGCATATGAGTATCGAAATTTACAAATAAATATAATTTTCTGAAACCTTAATCAATATGCTTTGTAATGACATATAGCAAGCCATACTTCCAACATTTCAACTACTTCTACCCTGCTTTTCAAAGTAACACCTCAAAATGAGGGTAGATGCCCCCTTAATGCTCAGTTTGGACTGAGTATTAGTAAATCAGACCTTGCAACATAAATATGGTCATCTTATTGGTCGATCCACTGGAATTACTGTTGCGTGCACATGAAGTCGCCTTTAAAATGCTACGTCTTCAAGGTATTATAATGATATGTCCTGTTACACACTTTACCGTGTCCAACTCCAAGACGTGCCATTTCTTGCGCTTTCTGTAACAAATGGAATGCTATTGGTGTAAGGTTCTGTTGAGTTCAGTTTAGTGTTAACACTGTATGGACATTTAACACCACTTACCATGAATGTTTGAACACATTTGGACAAACAACAGCATACATGAATTGTTAGTTTGAAGGACAACGTAAAGGTGGAAAAGATCACGTCAGATATACCCTGGAGAGTGTATTGAGTCCATTCCCACGATGCATTTGTTTTGGGAAATTGCACTCATTATGGTCATGTGAGGGAGGGCCGGCAGTGCGACGGGGGGGGAGGCGGGGGACAGGATAGGTAAAGAGGGGGGGGAGGGGGGGGTGGGGGAGGGGAGGGGCTTGGGTGCAGCGAATTGGGAGGGTGTGGGCTTCGGATGGGGGCGCGATGTTCTTTTGGTCGTATGGTGTTCGGTGTTTGTTTTTTGTGATTTGGTGGATTTTGTGGTGGTTCTGTTTTTTGTGTTCAGGTTGTTTTTTTTGTTTTACGGTGGGTGGATTTTCGCGGGTTTTCCAGGATTTTTGTTTGTTTTTTTTTTTTTTTAAAAGGATTTAAAAATCATATCTTAACACATGAAAACCCTGAACTTTCACCACTCATTTTTAGCCCCAGAAATTTCTAGTCTTTAAAGGCACTATCAGGATTTGCTAAATCGAAAACGAAAAAAATCATCAAAAATCAGATTTTTGCATGTGTTGTAACAAGTACAGGTAGCTAACCATACCCTGCAAATGATAGGGACCAGAAGCAACCTAAGAAGGGCCAAAGTCTGAAGTTTTTAGGCATTTCGGACCACTTACTGCAACGCGTAAATGGACGGAGATTCATTATCTTTGAACACTGCCGTTTTATTCCTTTCTGTAATTTCATCAGTTGGAAAAAGTAACTTTGAAGAATTCTATAAGGACTTAGGCTTCACTTTAAGCTATTCTTGCAAATATTCATAGATTTTGATATTTCGGGATAAATCACTGAGTACGTAAGGAATTTTTTGCATGATCATGGAAAATGTCTTGTGGGTTCTCAAACTTGTTTGTACAGTACAGTAGTTTACATTGCAATGCATTGTGCGTATTGATTCAAAACACCCTTGGTCTACCCAGGTTAATATTACAAAAGATTATAAAAATGGCCAGTATAAATATAGGAAAGTAAATGCAAGCATATGGGTAATATTTAACATGGTAAAATGATTTTTACGGTAGCTATTCCAGCTTTTAATATTCAAAATATGACCCCGAGTGTGTCCTAGAAATAGCTTACCCAAAACTGCACAATTTTCAATTTTATAATTTTGCAGGTGCCATTGTTAACATATCTACACACGTAAAGCTTTGTTGCACAAATTCCTTGGAAGTGAATTATAATATTGAGCATCTATTCTAAATGAAATCACTAATAATACGTATTTTAAAATTATTAAATATTTTTATTATCATAATTGGTTGACCTTTATAGCGAGGCATATCACCTAAAACACCCGATCAAATTTGAGCTGAAAATTGTGCTAGTGGTTTTAGATTAAGGGGCAAGGAGAGATTTCACATATCAGGTGTCCCTAAACAAACTTGAAAGTACTGATTTTGCACGCCAATGTAACGCTCCATTAAAATATCCACACCTGAAAGGATAAGCTGAGAGGAATGGTTCTTTGGTTACGAAATTGTGAATTTTAATTTTTTAATTGTTTCTTTTTTTATATGTTTATATTGAATATAGCAAATCAAAAATCACACATTTTTTCTTTTTTAGACATTTCTGTAGCCAAATTACAATGTAAGAAATCTTTTGAGTGTATGAAATTCTATTATGACACAATATTTGAGTAGCCTCAAAATCTCTCGTTGCACTTTAAGATATGAGAGCAAAAAGCAATTATCACAGTGGCCAATAGAATAGTGTGTATGTCATTGAATCACTTTGGGGCAACAAGGCACAGTGTTTGATGAGCGGGTTTTATATGCACAGATGCATCTACCTTTGTATGTGCAAGTAAAGTTTTGCCTGTGCTTGGCAGTTTTCAACCTATTTTTCTGGGAAAATTCTCAGTGTGCAGGTAAACCTCCTTGCCTCCCCTCCTCGGCCTCCTATGACCCTCCCATTACACACTCACACTCAACCCGCACACTCAACCGCACCTCAAACGCACCCTCCAACTAAACCATGACACCATCCAATGCTCACCCTCCGCCTCCCCCTCCCACCCTCCCCCTCCCCTACCCATCCCCATCCCCATCTCATCCTCCCCCTTCCCCTCCCCAATTCACTCATCCTTTGATTCTAAGAAATTAACTCATCTTTAAATAATATTCATTTCTGGACATGTTAAGAAATTCACATTCAACAAGATTAAGTTAAGAATGAGTTGTGACTGCAAGTTAAATCTGTCTGAAAATGTAATATATCCTAAGATTTGCACATAAAAAATTACATTTACTGTATTGCAAGACACCTCTTTCAGTATTAATTTGAATTGTTGCTGTATTTTAAAGTTTGTTCCTGGTGACAAATTAGCCAGATAATTTTCAGATGATAATAAAGTTCACCATCATGTTTTAATATAGTTGAGGGGGGATTCTGTCTGACCATTTCTGTACAGTTATATATGGATCAAGAGCTGAGGGAGATTTATTTTGTAGGTTATCCAATCTTAATTACCCTACTGCAATGGCTTTTAAAAGGGCGTCAAAGTTGCACTCTGGTTCATTTAAGTAACACAGGGCTCCATTAATATGCTCAAAGGAATTCACAAAATTGTTGTGCCTTCAAAAACGATACCATTTTTTATTGGCAAAAATCTTCCCCAATCTGAGCCATTTGGCCAGGATAATTTTTCCACAGTAGATGATAGGATGGCTTTTAAAACAAAAAATGATTGATTATTACATGATACTTAGAATTTATTCTTGGTGGCTATCCTTACCTCTGACAACAGGGATTATTGTTCCCCGCGAACGACGTTCGGAACAGGGACTATGAACTGAGCAGCGTCCGTTGTCCGTTGTTCGTCCGTCCGTCCGTGACAAAAAGTAACCCATGTTATATACGATTTATCTGGAGTTCCGTAAGGGCGGAAAATGCTGTAACTTGGTGGAGAGAAGGGTGGCATGAGTTCTTGATCTGATTAAAATTTTGGGCGTTAAAATATGCTAATCACACAATCTACTTTGCATAATTTATGAAACTTTTCCGCAAGGCCTGTGTACAAGTTTTTCTTGGTAGTTCTGTTAAGGAGTATAATGATGTAACTTGGTGTAAGGGAAGCGGGCTGAAGAGTTCTCGACCTGATAGATTTGGGCATATTTTGGGCAATGAGTATGCAAATGAGTAATATATGCAAAATAAGCGTATGCTATATATTTTTTTCAAATGGTACATCGTATACTCAAAATCCTGCATGCCATGAAAGCTATAATGGTGCACATCATTTTTTGCAATTTGAAAGTATGTGATATTATGCGGCTCCTTAGGCTATGCAAATGAGCTAATTAACTATGCATTAAATTGCTGTATCTCTGAAACGGTACGTTGGTAGGCAAAAATTCTTCGCACATGAGTCTACATATATGCCATAGGGGAGGGTGGGTGTTGAGGAGAAGTGTTGGGGAGGGGTGGGTGTGAGGGGGGGGGTGGGGGAAGGGGGTTTTGGGGGGGGGTGTGGGGTGGCGAAGGACGGGGTGTGTGCAGGTGGTTGGTGAGGGTTGGGTGGGGTGTTGTTGCATCGGGGTGGGGTGTTGTGGGGTGAGGTGGAGGGGTGGGAGTGTTGGGGAGGGGGTGGGATGGTGGGAGTTTTGGGGGAGGGGGTGGGAGTGTTGAAAGAGGGGGCTGGGCGGGTTGGGAGGGGGGTGGGGGTGTGGGGAGGGAGGGAGAGGTGTGTGGGGGTGTTTGTGGTTTTTGGGTGTTGGGGTGTGTTGCGGGGGTTGGGGAGGGGGTGGGGTGTTGTAGTTGCATTTATCGGCATGTTAGTGATCGCGATAGCAACATTTGGCGGGGACAATTTTACGCATCGCGTAAATACGAGTTCACCTTGTTGTTACTGATATCACCTGGTTTCCTTTTTTTCTGAAAAGTGATGTCAATTGTCTCAAAGATAGAAAGTGTTCAGATGCTAAAAATTGACAATTTCTTTGGACCCCTCTTGTGCTGCGTACCCGACACCCCCACACCTTGTACACAATGGAAAAAAATGATTGAAAATAATAATTGGGGGGATCACTCATTTAATCAATCTCTCAGTTCAATGTCATGAATTAAATTTCTGATACGTAATGAATACACTCAATCATGTAATTGTTGAAACGCGAAAAATTAGAATGGAAAAAACCTGGCTTTTATAGGAACACATTTTTTCTGTATTTTTCCTTTGAAAAATAATATTGACAGATATTAATGAGTCAAACAAATTGCATTGTTTCGTTATGTAGAGCAAATGCTGTGGGAAGAAAGTGGTTCATTTGACATGGGCACAAAAGAGAAGACTAAAAGAATTAAGCTGGATTTTGTGAACCAAGCAACTCATTTGTTTGATGTCACTAAATTATTTTTAAGTAACACTTAAGTGACCAAGGGGTTTTCACTCCCGTGGTGCCTGGGGGGGGGGGGGGTTCCATGGGACCCCCCCTAAGGGAAAACCACTTTCACGAGGGGGGAAATTTTTGCACGAAAATTTATACACATGTGAAGGGTCAAAAGACAACCCAAAATCCGCAACAAAAAATGAAATTCGTTTATTTTGGCTGCAAATTAGGCGCAAAACATTGTTTCAAAACACGCGAAATGGGCAAAAAACGACGGAAAATTCAAATGAGCCTTGCCATTACACCAAACATTTTGATTTGAAAAATTATTTTATGTTGATATCTATTCTGAGAAGACCCAAATTACATATATTTTAACACAAACTAGCAGTTTTAGGGAATTCCTGTATTTTTACGGATGTGCAAAATACCGTCATTTTCCAATAGAATTTGTACAAGTACGGTTTGGCAACATCCATGATAAAATGAAATGGTTTGTTTTCAGCACATAAAGGGTTAATTTTTTTTAAGTTACTATTATTGTTTACTAATGTATGTGTGACTTATATCAGCAAAAAAAAAATGATTTGGTTCTTGGTTTCTTATTCTATTTTTAAATATTTCTGAAATGACTTTTCCGTGAGTGCCAAGGGGGGGTTCCATGGGACCCCCACTAATAACTCATTAACGGCTTGGCCGATTTTAATTATTTTGGTATTATGAAAGAAGCGCATTTAAAAGTCAGAAATTACAAAAAATTTCGGATCAAAAAGCCCACGCCGTAAAGCGGCCAGCGCGAAACAAAATTTGGGGGTCCTAGGAAACCCCCCCCTGGTCACTTAAGTGTTAAGGTGTTATTTCCAAAATTTCAGTTGCTTCTGATGGTGCATTTGCATTTATTTGTTATGCGAAATGTTTGAATCATGCCACACATAGCCCACTGTCCTGTAATGTACAACAAAATTCTACATGTAGAGTAGATCGGAGGCAATGGAAGCTTAGGCAAAGCTCCGCAATCTTAGTAGAAAAAGCTACAATTAAAAATAAATTTGGAACTGAAATAAGAAATCACCAATCATTGCATTATAAGATTATTGGGAGAATATGGACAATAAGGCGTGGGTGTTCCTTATAGTTTAATTATAATCTTAAGGTGGGCTTTTGTAATCCACAGCCTCTTCCTCCAACTTACCTAAAAATAGTTGAGAGGTATCATTGAATCGCGGGGCTGAGTATAGTATGTGTCCAAAAAAACTGATGTGCCAAATTTTGATTGTCTTGCAAGATATTTGCAATTTTGTATTTCCGTATTTAAAAACGGACAGAAATTACGGTACAGTGGTCTATGGGAGACGAGACTGATACAACTACGACTAAACACCAAAAGGCAAAATTCAGAATCAACTGAATTTTGGGAGTAAGGTTTTTTTTCAAGGATATCTAGCGAAACGTGAACAGAACAGAAGGTGCTAAAAACTCAAATTCACCTTTAAAAGAAGAAACCTTGTGATAATGACAGTAGATGGGTCACCTGCAGATAGCAGTAATATAATTTCTTCAGTCAAGGAATCATTTAAAGGTGCAAGGTGAGATTTTGGGGCACCCATATATGGTGTCATATGTACTGTAGTGATTTCATGTAGATAAAACCCCCAATAGATATTGTCTTTGGTTACAGAAATGCCTTGAAAGTGAAAACAAAAGGCGATTTTTCATTTGCTTAATTTCAATATAAAACATAGGCTGAATTTAGTATTTGCTCCTATACGAAATTATAAATTTCACAATTTTTGTACCACAGAAATATTTTTCAGCTTAATCCTTTCACATGGGAATATTTTTGGTAAAAGGCTTTACATTATTGGTGCAAAAATCAGAATTTTCATATTTTTAGGGACGCCTGTTATGTGAAATCTCTCGTTGCACCTTTAAAGATGACAAAATAGATCTTTCAAAAGGCTCCATTTGTGCAGAGATGCATACATATGTAAACATTTCCTGTCTACTCTTATATCGAATGTACTATAGTAGTATTTTTATTTTGTATACTTGTACCAGTGTCGCCTATTACACTCCGCAATTTGGTCGGCAAATTTAATAAAGATGTCCTCCAAATTTATGATACAGAATCAATAATGCAATCTTGCGTTAAACAGGCTTATAATTCTGCTGCAGCCCTGAGAGCGTGCACGGACTGTGTTGGGCGGGAAATTACAGTGGACAGCAATAGTTTGTATTTGGTTAGTTTTAAATTCAAATTATCTCTTGCATTTAATTTGTGTACGGTAAGCTAATTTTTTTGGTAAAATGGAAAGTAAGATGGCTACTTCAAAGAATATGTGGTAGATGGCTTTGGGAATCGTGTATCGGGGGTTTATTGCAAGGAGGCCCCATCTGCAATAGCTGCCATTTGTCAGTTGTGTTATTATTAATTGTTATACCTGCCACATCTAACATGTGGCAGCTATTGCAGCCGGGGCCTTTTTGCCCTAAACCCTTGATATATGAAGTCAAGTATAACTTCCAGGTCTACTTCTTTCTTACAGTATTTCTGATTTGCTCATTACATGATATAGCATGATTTTTATAACCAAATTAACCAATCAAGATGGACCTTCTATATACATGTAGTATACATGTACACCTTTAGGCTTTTCATACCATGTCTAATGGCTAAATACATCATGGTCATATAACCCTGTGAAAAACCAAACAAGTTGACTATTAGTGCCCAGGGCTTAATGCCCCCTATCACCTTTCTCACAGTATCCATGATTGGCTTATTATATGAGATAACATGATATAACCTCAGAGTAACCAATCAAAATAGGTCTTCTGTGAATCTGGATACTCCTTTTAAGTTTTTCATATCGTCTCTGATTGGCTATGTCATCATATAGGGGGCCTTATATGAATTTAGGGGTTAAATTGCTGTTTTGGAGAAGGGTGGAAACATTGGTATTTTAGACATAATGGCTGATATTCTTAAAGGGAGTCTAACTTTAGACCTGGATTTTAAACCAGGGTTGGTCATTCATTAAAGACACTATCAGTGATTTGCTAAATCAGAAAATAAAAAAAATCATCAAAAATCAGATTTTTTGCATGTATGTAACAAGTACAGGTATCCTAACATCCCCTGCAAATGATAAGACCAGAAGCAACCTAATAAAGACAGAATCAGAAATTTCAGTCATTACTGTCCGTTCGGACACTTACTACAACACATAATTGAATGGGGAATCGTATCTTGGAACACTGCCGTTTTCTTCCTTTTCTGTCAATTCTTCAGTTGGAAAAGGTAACTTATGAGAATTCTACAGACTTATCCTTCACCTTGAAGCTATTCCTGCAAATTTCAGATATTTTTCAAATCACTGATAGTGTCTTTAATGAACTTTTTTCTTATAACATATGAAACAAGCAAGAACAAGGGAAGATATCAGTAGCTTCCCACAATGCATTGCTTTCAATTGAGGTACTGTGTGAATCGTTAGAGATGAGATGACTAAATTAAGAGTACTTGCCATAAACATCTCTAACAATTCACATGACTACCTGTACAAAAAAAATCTCCATTTGGAGCAATGCATTGTGGGAAGCTACTGATAACTCCTCTTGTCAAGAACTGTCTCGGACAACCATTCTTTAGTTTGAAAATGTGGTAAACCGTAAAAAGGATTAGAAACGCATGAAACCTAATTTGGATATAGCAACAACCAGGTATAAAAGATATTGATCTAATTTATGCAGAATCCTCTTCTGTGTCCACCTGTAAACCTCTACCGACACTTGCGTCTGCTACATTGTTGTACTTAGTAATAAAATCTCACTTCTTATTTATCAGGCTGTCTTAACATCCAATTTGCCTGCATTATAACGTCTCTATTATCAACATAACACTACTAGTGGTTAAAATTTCCTATGCAAAATCTCAAGCCCATTGGAGCTGTCACTGTTTATTAAACGGGTCACTTGAGGCAAGCCAGTCCAAATACACTTCACAACAAATTTCTTCACGTTTGAAATATTTTCATGTTTTCTTTGGAGTTCTTGTTGCAAATAGGGTCCTGGTGAAGTGCAAGCCAGAAGAGTTTAAGCTCTGTTTACCAATGTTTTGGGACATAGTTGAGAAGGTACAAATAGGGATCATCGTAAACTTAGTAAACAATTCAAGCTGCAGTGGTAATATGTTTTACAATAACCTGCATTCAATGGGGGTTAAAAATTAAACACTAAGTGAGGGAACTTCTCTTGTCACATTGAGTCTCATCCGCGATCGTTCCGCAAAGCATTTTAAGCCCCGTAATTTAATGGCCGACGTGACAATCAGTCCTTCACTAGCGAGCTGGCCTAGATCTTTCTATTCATGATGTGCAACGGTGGGAAGAAATGCTGAATAGGAACTTAAATATAGCAATTTTGCACCCAACAAAAGTTTGGCCATGACTTTGTAATTTTATTGTGAATACTGTACATACATGGAGGCATATGCCGATTAAGGTGTATGAAGTAAGTGATCCAGAACGGCCCCTTACAGAGGTGGTGAAATTGTTCAGGGTGGCTTTAAATCCTGGGCTTTTAATTTAAATGAAAGGTGAGGATGTTTAAAAAAATAATTCTGTTCAGTAAATTACTGTAAAACAAGTTCATTTCACAAGCAATTATGTATCGCAAATTTCAAAAAATTGCTGTGAAATCATAGTTTTCACATAGACAGTAATTTCCACTTTCACAAAAATAACTTTCCGCGTAATCTGTGTGATTTCTCAATTCGCGAAATAAAGTTTCTGCGAAATTAACTTGTTTTACAGTACATTGGCACCTTATAATATAAAATTACCTCAAATAAACCTCAAGCTGTTACTGCCACTAACTGACAAGTCAGCATGCATTGGCCACATACTAGCCTGAGCTAATCTGAAATCAATGTCCTTCACATAGAAAATCACAACTTTGTAATAAAATTCTGGATCAGAAATTTTTGTTATACACGCAGTATCCTATGGTACAGCTACACTACGGTATACATAAATGTTTACAACACAAAACGCAAAATCTGATTCTTGTCAAATTTTGAAATTGAACATATTAGGTGACTATCTTTTGGACTATCTTTTGTCTAGTTGACTATTTTAATGAATACACCAAAAACTATTTACAAATCTGAGTCTGCCTTTAAACTTCACAAGAGTTTTTAAATCATTAACTTTATACTGCACAGAATTTTCACCAACTGGTAAATTAGCTTTTCATACAGTACTTGCAGTTAGTTTGCACTGCACATTTTGAGCAGAAGTCAATAGTCCAATAATTAAGAATAATTTTTTTTTAGCAAGAATTCTTTTGTTATTTCCATTGCAGAATGTGCAAAATATTTTTTAAATGTCATGTCTTGGATTACATTTCCATCTGCAATTTCTTAATGCCAACTATTAATAGTATATGACTTTTGATTCCATGTGTATTAATGTGAATTTACGATGTCGTGAACCATTCAATACCTCCCACTCCTTTCTGTTGCAAAACCATTGATCATGGAACTAGTAATGGAGTCATTTATGTGATTGGCATTATCACAGCTATAATGCAGAGGGTGTTTTGAATCAATCCCATGATGCATTGCAATTTGCCTATACAGTACTATACTAAACACATGTCAGTATTTGGGGATAAAAAGTATCCTAGAAGTTCAAGAACCAGTGACCACAAGACGTTTCATGATCATGCAAAAAAAATCCATAAGTACTAATGCTTTGTAGGCTAGAATGAGCATAAAAAGTCAGGGTTTTTATGTGTTAAGAATATGATTTTTGTGGGATCACATGACCCTGTTAAGGTAAAATTTCCTAAAAGTGGTGCATTGTGAGATTGACTCAATACACCCTCTGGCAGATCCTGGCTTTGTTCTCTGGAAGTCAATTTGTATCAAATGTTTTGCCTACAGTGCAAGTACTGATCTGTATGTATAGTTCAGTAAAATACAGATAAATTACAATGCATTATGGGATTGCTTTAAACCAAACCCAAACAGAACAAAACAACATAATTTCTTTCCATCCATTACCTTTAAAACCATAAAAGTTAAAGAAGATCAATTTTGTTGCACCCTATATGGCAGATGACAAGCAGTTGCAACAATACCCCATGTCTCATGCATTAAATAAAAAAGTACAGCGCTCAGCTCGAATTGATTTTTATTTTTACCACCGAGGTGAGGCATTCTAGCTTGACAAATAAAAAAATAAAAATCCATGCAAATAGGTTAACATTTCTGTGTACGGGGCAAAAATCACCTCGGATTACACCGTATTTGGGTTTGGATTGCACTCAACAGAGATCTGTTTGGTAAGAGCTCGGAAATGTGGCACCAAACTCTTCAATTATTTAAAGGCTGAGTATTTTCATTTTGCATTGTATGACAGCTAAATCTTTGCGTAACAAAGACAGCAAGAATTGGAAAGGGAGAAAGAAGAAAAACAGACAATCTTGGCTGAATAATTCACACTATGTAATTTAAAGTGCCTTTCTAATCGTTGCCAAATGTGGCTGGTTTTATCGTGATTAAGTTGAGCTTGAATTAAAGGTACAGTTTGAATGACACATATTTTATCTTTAACCCACACATTAAATACAAAATTTGAAGTTTGAACAGAAATTTATCATTATGCCAGAATTCCATACAGAAGATGAAATTACACTTGGTTATTTTGACCAAATCAGAGTGAATTCATAGGGAATTGGGGAAATATTATGTTTTCAGTAGTACCAAAATTTTGGGTTTGATATTAGGGGCAGGGCAACCAGAGCATCTGAACCGTTTGATGATATAGAAATGCTTGGTGTAAACTAAAATACTAAAATAAAACACAAAACATGAATAAAGTTCAAAAGAAAAAAGTGCATGAGTTCTGTGCAAAAAAAGTTTTCACATCAAGCTCTCTGTGTGGGTTTGTGAGACACACTTCCCCCATGAAAATGCTCATTTTTGAAATAAAAAAATTGACCTTTAAATCTACAATGTGATAGTCCCTTGGCAAGATGGCTTGTATCAACTTTAAACTAGAAAAGTTTTTCCATGGGATGTAAGATCTCACTTTTCAGTTTAATTTTATCCAGTATTTTGTGCTTGAGATGTTACCAGGGCTAGAATATAGTGGTTTGTTGTTGCTGTGAGAATGCTGTGGAATGTCCATGCCATATTTCTGGGTTTCCTCTTGAAACTGTTCTAGGTTCAAGTACCTACATCATGGGCAAAGAAAAGGAGCTTTTCTTACAATGTCTCTAATTGGCTGATGTGTCAGAAATATCTTAAAAGAGAAAAAAGGTGATTTTGATTTGCTTATATTTCAATATAAAACAGGCTGAATTTCGTGTTTGCTCCTATACGAAATTAGAAATTTCACAATTTTTGCACCAAAGAAACATTTCTCAGCTTAATCCTTTCAGATGGGGATATTTTTGATGGGAAGCTTTACATCAGGGCAAAAACCAGTACTTTCGATTTTTTTTAGGGAACCTGATATGTGAAATATCTCGTTGCACCTTTAAGGTGGGGCCCTTTAGTGTCGCAAAGTGACGCAATGTCGTACTTTAGTGCAACTAGGGGGTGTCTTGGGGGGCCCTAAGAGCAATATCTTAAGGGGGCCCTGTCAGCAGCTGCTGACACTTCTGACTCTTAAATCTGCCACTGTTTTGGGGGTGGGGTGGGGAAGGGGGAGAGGGATAGCTGTGAAAAGAGGACTAGACTCAGGTTGGGTGAATTTGTTATAGATGAGGACTAATCTTCCCCAGATAAAACCTTTCCATTTTTTCAAGAACCTGACTGATATTCATTTTCACACGACAGTGAAAAGAAATGAATTTGAAAAATCGTGGAAGTTCATTGAATTCAATTGGGGTTTACATCACAAATTCCTCACACAGTGCAGAAAATGCTGTCAAAATATGTGATATGTAGAATAAATGTACTGATGAAGAAGCCATTTATGGAAAGAATGCCTCCATTTTTCCACCACTGTGTCAACATTTGATTCCCTCGGCTCATTCGCAGAATCGATTGCTCGGAATCCGGTTTTGCCGCTCACAAGTAGGATCTCGCTTTTTATTTCCCCCTGTAACAACATGTCAACTAGGTTACCACGTCAGCTAGCGTGGATGTAGAGTCCTCGTCAATAAAACAGTTAATACATCCTAAGGTCACGTATGATAAACAGACCTGCCAAGATCCTAAGTTAGCAAAAAAAATGATAGAAATGGGAGGAAACGCCGCACACTTGACCATTTAATGTACGCAATTTATATAATACGTTCTGTAATAGCTTGCTACTCCATGGGACGAAAGTGAAAGACATGTTTTTCAGGTGTTTTATGTGAGCATGCTGATTGGATATGGGAACACTTTTTCCATAATAATAATATAGTTCTGTTTAATTTGGATTTTATTAAGTGGAAGAAGTGCTTGGTACATACAGTAATATTTGTGGTTGTGAAATATAATTATGTTGAACAGGTCAGGGCTGATCTGAATATTTTAAGCCTATAATGATGCTGGTGTGAGCTGTATTAAAGGTGTGTTACCGGAAAGCTTTCATTTCATGGTGCTTTCAAACATCTTAAAAATTGTTAACCCCTAATATTCGCTAACTTAAATGGGAGGGGGATTAGAATTGCACATTCTTCTGTCGCGGTAGGCTTTCAGGACAGAGCCAGCTTACCAAATCTCTTATACAATTATGGGATGAATGAAGGTTAATGATTCAAAAAGGGATGTGCTTTGTTCAGGAAGATCAACAATTGCAGGGGACTGATGGACTATTGATCACAACTTTGCCGGTAAACACGTCACCATGTCCCGATCTAGAGGACACTAATGCACCTCAAGACCTTAGTATCTCCCGCGACTTGCGCTCAATTGAGTTTTGCAAAGTCATAGGTCTGTAAAAATCATGGCTTAACTGGGTTTTTATATTTGCAGATTAATAAAATTCAATTACAAATGAGTCTTAATTGCTTTATGTTCTTACCCTAGCACAGCTAAATCTCGCCAAAACTCGCTGTGTTAATTGAGAAAAACTGAATAAGTCCAGAAAAGAAGTAGCGATTGAGTCATCAAACCAGACTCATATGGGCACGAAATCGCGGCGGGCAGCGAACAGCCGTATAGTAGCGTGCTATCCTGGGTCATGGGGCTGGGGGCCCGAAGGCCCTGAGTTCGAATCCACCCGAAATTGCGACTTTCTTGTTCCCCTCTTCCTCACTCCTCAGTTCCTCCCGGGAGAAAACGGACTCAGGGTTAGGGTTATGGCCTTCCTTCATATAATATTACGACTGCTTGAAAATGCAGATTTAAGACTTTATACACTTAGGGCTGGTATTTTGAAAGGGAGCCTAACTTTAGTACGTGGGTTTAAACAGTGTTAGTCCTAATGAGTGGACCTTTTTCATTTTGAAATACTGTGAAAGTTAAATGTAACAGGTGAAAAAATTCCTCATGGATGGGCTGTCTAGGCCCATTCCATGAGGAATTTACTCGCCTGTTAAAGCACATTTTAGAGGATGTTGGAAGGAAAAAGGTCCACTTCATGAGACTAACCCTGTTTAAAACCCAATAACTAAAGTTAGACTCCCTTCAGAAATATCGCCTTAGTTCTCATTTCCCCGGTATACACTATCAACACAAGCACAGTCCCTGTGAATCCAGTGGTAAAACTTACACCGCACAAGCGAGAGGGGGAACTGGGGTCAAAACATGAACTTTGTTTTTAGGTTGGCGACGAAAAAAAACATGTAGGGCGGTCAGTCAAATTTTTCTTTTTTTTCCTTTCGGAGGGTCAAAATTGGCATAAAATAGCCCCAAAATCTGAAAAATAGGAGAAAAAAAGTAAATGTTTTACAAAAGTTCTTTAAATAATAGCACAATTGATAACTAACAAACCAAATGATTTTTAACCTAAAAGCTTTTCAGGGTGTACATGAGCAAAAAGCGTAGCTTTTCTTCAGACACCAAAAAATTGAACCCACTTCTGGTACATGTAAATCTGGTGGTCAGGGGATTGAGGGCTTTTTAGTGATCAGGCTGTGGATCTTGTAAACACAACAGGATTTGTGGCACATCACTCAGGAGATATTGAGGGTCAAGGGCAAGAAGCCATTCTGCAAAGCTGCACATGTGTTAGATTTGGCAGGTTTTTTAACACTGAATAACAAACACAAGCTGACAAATGGCAAGAGCTATTTGCAGATGGGGCCTTCTTGCAGAAACCCTCGAGATTATGGCTGTTGCCCAACAAGGTTACAGGACTCCAAAATTGTGTATATCCAAAGTCCACGGATAGCCATCCTCAAAGCCCAGATAATCTGGATCTCTCTATAATCGTACAAACCTAAATCAAAGTGACTACAATTAATGGCCCGGGATATTTTATAAGGAAATCCCTTTTATGGCGGACTGCAGGATAGCAAATGCAATTAATGCATTACATATGCCTTATTACCATAGCATTTTCCCCCATAAAGGAAGATCAAATGAAAGGATGGGTGAAGTGATTGGTTAGGCCTTAGGCTCATTCCAATGCGAGTAATTGCTGTCAAGTTGAAAAGTGAACAAGACTTCAATGTGTCTATCAGCATTGCAATTACCATTCCATATTTTGAATCATGGGCAAATATGTTTGTCTTCTTTTCAAGTTCAACCTCATCTAATTAGGCCCCTATCACTACCAAAACTCACTAGAACTCATTGAGTTGAGGTTTAGTCGGGTCCACAGCCACGCCAACAGGGAAATGTGTTCACTTTCTGTTTGATAGTTTTCTAGACTGCATTTTTTCCCCTGAATACGATGGTACCGGCGATTTTTTGAAAAGTGTGCCCCCAGTGGTCCCCTGGGGCCCTCCGGGGGTAGGGGTGGGGAAAAGTTAACTTTGGATCACATTGACCAATTTTGGTTTTTTGGTGTCCATCTGTAGGTTTTCGGGCATGACATATTGATTAATAGCTTCAATCCAAAATAGCTGCCTTATGCCCAACATTCAAAATGAGCTGCCCAAAAGTGGAGTTTTGGAGTATTAGGAGGTGTATAAAATGACCCATTTGTGAGGCATTTTTGGCATCCCGAGCTGACTTCCAAAATCCAAATTGGCTGCCATAGTCAAAATATTCAATTCCAAAATAGCTGCTGTATGTGCAAAAATTTCAAACTTTTCCCTAAAATGTAATTTCTCTTCAATCAAACATTATGGTATAGATCTTAACACATTTTTGCATTTCGTGTGTGAATGTTATAATGTTATTTGGCAATTTTTTCAAGCTGATTTAAAGTCGGGTAAATTCGCACAATTGCTGCCATTTGTTTAAGTTTTTCCAATTGCATCTTTTTTTTTTTTTCAAAATGGCTGCTCCACAACGTAGTTTGTTTGGGAGTATTAGGTGCATTATATTGACCGCTTTGAGCATTTTTGGTTCTTTATTTAAATTGTTTTTTGTAGATTTTGTAAATAGCAAAAGAAAAATGCTACTTCCAAAATCCAAAACGGCTGCCATAATATCAAAATATATCAAAATATTCAAATTCCATACTATCTGTTGTATGTCCAAAATTCAAAAACTTTCCTTATATGTAATTTCTTCAACATTTGGTATAATATAAACATATTTTTGCACTTTCTTGTGGTGAATATGTTTAGTTTATTTGGCAATTTAACTGATTTTATACAGTTTGCATACTCAAAATGGGCTGCCATTTGGTTAAATTTTCCAAATTGCGTCTTTTTTCAAAAGGCTGCCCAAAAAAACTGAGTTTTGGAGTATTAGGTGCATTATATTGGACCGCTTTGAGCATTTTTTTTGTTCTTCTTCTTTTTATTAACTGTTTGGCATCATGAGGTGGTTACGCAACTTCCAAAATCCAAAATGGCTGCCATTATCAAAATATTCAAATTCCCAACCTAGCTGCTGTATGGTCAAAAATTCAACTTTACTCAAATTTATTTTATTTCATAGTTGGTATATATTGATACATGCTTTCGTTTCTTGGGGTATTTGTATTGTTATCTGGCAACTAAAGGTGGTCGATAAAATTACCATTCAATATGGTCTGTAATCGACGCATCTCTGTGTTTCTCTCCATGTACACTCCCTATCCAGTTGAAGGTATTGAACATTATTCTACTAGTTAAATCACTGCACCCTTTTAGTAAAACAAATTGTGACAGACCGGTAACACTGTTTTAGATGGAAGCCTTCCGGCCGAATCACACTATCATTTAACAACCGTGACTTCCTAAATCCTTGGGATAAAAACGTTCCTGAGATATATCATCATGGACTTTTTAGCAAAGGTTTTCGATTGTGTTCCTCACAACCGAAATTGGACAATATGAAAGCTTTGGTATCACAGGAAGGACACACTGTGATATCTAATTTTCTTAACTACAAACGGAAACAGAGAGTTGTCGGGATGGATATCATTCACATTGGGGTTGGTCGGAGGTTAGATCAGGCGTTCCGCAAGGCACCGTACTCGGATGGCCCTTATTATTCATGGCATACATAAACGACCTCCCAAACATTTCTCAGAGTTCGTTTATTTGCCCATGATTGTGTTATGTATCGCCCCCTCCACGACAAATCTGATGTTTCTTGTTTACAAGCCGATCTTGATAAATTCCTACACCTGGCAGGACATTTGGCAAATAAATTCAATATCCAAATGCTATGTCCCCAAACTCACTCATGCCAGGTCCGCAACTTCACACCATTATCACTTGGGGTGTGGGTAACACTGTTTTCCAAGAAACTGCATCACATTCATACTTGGGGGTTCCACATTAACAATAGTCTCAAATGGGATGACCACATAAATCTCAAAGCCAAAAGTCGTAATCTGTCTGCAGGAACCTCACCCATGTACACTGACTTAAGGCACAGGCTGATAAACCCTTGGGGTCCGGCCCCTATTTAGAATACTCAAGTACATGTGGGATCCATATAACAAGGAACTCAAACAGAAATTGGAAATGTTCAGCTCGGGCGGCCAGGTTTTCTTGTAGAAACTACGAGACCAGGTTTGCCATTTCTTCGAGAAAGTTTCTCACACCAGCCATCCGTTCTACTCGTCATACGCAAAATAATCATCTTGAGACCAAGTGCAAAAAGGACTGTTACAAAACCTCCTTTTTTCCAAAGACAATGTATGAATGGATAGACTACCATGACTCGCTTATTACATCCCTACCAACGAACATTTTAGTAACAAACTACCTGAGAACAACAAATCCGCATCTAATAAGCTTTTCAGCGCCCACCCTCTGCGTTTGGCTTCGAAGGAAGTTGTTGCGGAGATATCCAGTCAAAGTCAAAGTCCAAGTAACAAAACCACTGGCGCATCGGGGATATACCTTCGCGCACCGGTCATGACTTGTTCAGCGATCGTGCCGCGAAATCGTCAACACGGGCCGGTGGCACGAGATATAGTCCTCCAGAGTCACATTCCGGGAACATGGTGACAATATGCAAATCGATTCACTTTGACTTCTTCAACACCAATATGAAGTTTTCACGCTTTATTCCGTTGTCGTCTATGGAGCCCGGACTATGATACCTGCCGGACTAATGATACTTTCACAACGCGGGTCTGTCGACGATGATCGGAGGGATGAAAGAGTCCTCCCTGCCAGAAGTGGCCTTTGTTGGTCTATCTTTGACAAGGAGTTGCCCAAGTGATATATTGGGATAATCGCGTTGCTAATGCAATTAGGGTAGAGCTTCTCCTTCTCTCCTACCATCTAAGGGCTACTTTTATACCTAATTAAATTGGATAATTATTAACCCTCTCTTCCGAAGGGGGGAGTTGTTACCAGTCTCTCGTCCTGCTACTGCTCCTATTTTTTGCGTCCTATTTCCCAAGGGAAATACCACACGACTCAGTATGGCACAGAAATATAACACCTTGAAAAAAAAAAAACACCCACCGGGATATAGGAAAGAAGTTAAAAGACTATCCAAGTGATGGATAGGGTGTTGGCCAATCATCCCCCTCCTTTCGGGAAGAAAATCCCAACCACACCAAACGCCTTGTAGTACGACACAGGAATCTCACAGACACTTGATTTGGTAGCAATAGAAAGCAGGTCCTCCTCTTTCCGTTGATGCAAGATGAGTACCAACTAAATAACACTAATATACTAACACTACTCTCTTTTGGCATCCCAATTTATAAATCACTTGGCAACTCTTGTAAAGCAGATACCCACAAATGCCCTTCTCGGCAGGGAGTACTCTTTCACCCTACGATCATCGCCGACAGAACCCGTCCCTCTGTTGACGATTTCGGCGGCAAGCTAATCTGAACAAGGTCATGACCCTGTGCCGCAGAAAGTTAACCCCGATGCGGCAGTGGTTTTTTACACGTGGAGACGAAAACAAGGATATTGTATTTATTACAGCCATATGAATGTGTAATTTTATTATCGACCCCCTTGGAGTTGCCAGATAACAATACAAATACTCTCCCCAAGAAAATGTAAAAATGTAGGAATATTACCAATGTTGAAAATAAAATACATTTGGGTCAAGTTTGAATTTTGACAAATACAGCATTTAGTTTGGAATTTTGAATATTTGAATTGGCAGCCATTTGGGATTTTGGAAGTTGCCCTTACCACCTCATGATGCCAAACCACTAATAAAAGAAACCAAAAAAAATTGCTCATATCGGTCATAATGCACCTAATATTTCGAAACCTCAACTTTTTGGGCAGGCCATTTTGAAAAAAATTGGAAAATTTAAACAAATGGCAGCCATTTTTAATGTTCAACGTTTATAAACCAGCTTGATTTGCCAAATAACCTAATGACATATTCAACCCAGAATGCAAATGTGTTTATTATAATACCAAATGATGAAGACATACATTTTCGGGAAGTTTGAATTGTGTGACATACAGCAGCTATTTTGGGGAATTTGAAATATTTTGACATCTGGGCACCAAATTTGGCTTTTGGGAAGTGGCCTTAAACACCTCCGGATCCCAAAAAATGTTCAAATGGGACAATGGCACGCTAATACTCTCCAAACTCACTAATTTGGGCCAGCCATTTTGAATTTTGGGGCATACGGCAGCTTATTTTGGGTTTTGACATAAGCTATTTAAATCAATTTGTCATGCCCGAAAACCTAAGATGGAACCAAAACCACCAAAATTGGTCAATGTATACCAAAGTTAACTTTTCCCCCTACCCCACCCCCGGAGTCCCCGGGGGACCACTTTGGGCACACTTTTTAAAACATCTGCTGCCGGTACCAATCCGTGTTCAGACGGAACTAATCGTCTAGAATACACTTATCACAGAAAGTGACCACCATTTCCCTGTGCGCGTGGCTGTGTCGCCACTATTATGAAAATGTACTACGTCCAAAAAGAGCGATGACGTCATCGTACCCACACTCATATGGGCACAAATCGCTGGCTGGCCGCCAGCGACTCCCTCGTATCCCTCGCATGGAAATGGTGCGCAGGAGGCCCGGGTTCGAACCCGCCACAAACGTTATCTTCTTCCCTTTACCCCTTTCCTGCCTCTCTGAACCAAAGGCTGTTAGGGCTAAACTTTAGGGTACAGTTACCTTTTTTTTCCAGGTAGAGGTCCCTAATATATATATCGCTATATAGATATATATAATATTATAGATATAGCGTCGAAGGTCTGCGTAGCACTGGTAATTATATGTAGTCCGAAGAGGCTGGTTGATACTACACAGTGCCTTGTTGAGATTATACGAGACACACCGTTTCGGGTCTAGAACCCTTTAACAATTGGGATGCCAACAAAGCACAAGTAAAATATAAAGAGGAAACAAACTGGACATTACATCATAAAGAGAAACAGCATAAAGGTCAAGAGTCCATACAAATAAAAAACACTTGACCAAAACCACTAGATAGCAACCAACGGCGAATGACCAGGCCAAATGGACCCGACACACACCTTGTGCCTGATCAGACCTGTTTAAAATTGGGAAATGTTGTGAAAAAGCCTTGAGATATAGACCATAGGCTACAGTCTGCAATGAATGACAAATAGTCCCACAGCTAAGAACTGTAAAATCATTGACAGCTGAAAGTTTTTTCAAATTTTGTTGTTAAGCCCTCAGGACTAATAGTACCAGTTCATAAATATTTGTGCTCAGCAGAAATAACGGTCTTTGTTACTGCCCTGCGTTTATATAGCACCCGTAACTCGAGGCATCAATGAGCAATATTAGGAGGGTTAAATGACGGGCTAACGGGGAACCCTTCAAAGTTGCAGCGAATGGAGCGCAAATGTTCAATGAAGCGATCTGCTAATCGTCGAACTGTCCTCACCATACATAAAGATTTTACACAAGCGAGTGCAATAATAATATAAACAACATTAGTAGAAACGCAGGTAAGTCGCTCTTGAAATTGTAAAGTGCCTGACGGACCCTCTAATTTCGAGGAGTCCATTGGTGACAAAAGCAGCAAGTGGTCAAAACAAAGAACAACACCCACCAAACTCGTAGTGCGGGTGCAACTATATGTGCCTACAAGAGCACTCTCTTTAATAAAAAAGCCAGCTTGAGTGCCCAAATGTATTCCCTATAATGTACCTGGTGCATATTCAACCCAATGAAATGGCATACTCAAGGTGTTAATATGATACCAAATGATGAAGAAACACATTTTCGCGGCCAAAGTCTTACAGCACCACCAGTTCACCCACTCCACCCGACCATACAAGAAGCTATTTTGAATTTAATTAGTTTTGACATAGGGCATGCAAATTTGGAGTTGGAAGGGCCTTAAAAAACACCTCGGGATGCAAAATAAATGTTCAAAATGGGACAATATGCACCTAATACTCCAAACTCACTAATTGGGAGCATTTTGAATTTGGGCATAAGGCAGCGATTTGGGTTTTGAAAGATATTTTTAATCAATTGTCATGCCCGAAAAACTATAGATGGACACCAAAACAACCCCTCCCCCCCAAACGACCTCCCCAAATGGGTCAATGTATACACAAAGGTTAACTTTTTTCCCCTACCCAATTTCCACGGAGTTCCCCGGGGGACCAATTTGGGCACACTTTTTAAAAAATATGCCTTGCGGTACCATCGTGTTCAGCGGAAATAATTCGTCTAGAAAACACTATCAAAAAGAAAGTGATACACCATTCCCTGTTGGCGCGGGCTGTGGACCCGGACTCGTTAGGACAAATGTACTATTCCCAAAAAAGATGCGATGACGTCATCGTAACAACACATAATATGGGCACGAAAGCGCTGGCTGGCCGGCAGCGACTCCCTCGTATCCCTGCTCATGGAATTGGTGCGCCAGAGGCCCCGGGTAGAATCCCGCCCACAAACGTTAGCTCTTCCCGTTACCCCCTTATCCTTCCTCTCGAAACCAAAAGGCTGTTTAGGGCTAAACTTTAGGGTACAGTTCCTTTTTTCCAGGTAAAGGGTACCCCTATATATTATAGATAGAGATATATATATATATAGTATATATATATTATAGAGTCAGAAGGGTCTGCGTAGCACGGTTTATGAGATGTAGTCGAAGAGGGCTGGTGATAATGTACACAGTGAAATGTTGAGATATATCAGAGGACACAACGTTCGGGTCTAAACCATTTAAACAAGTGTGATCCAACAAAGCAAAGTACAATATAAAGCGGAAACAAAATGGACATGACAACTAAAGAGAAAACAGAAAACAAGGTCCGATGGTCCAGGACCAAATAAAAAACACTTGACCAAAACCACTAGAGAGCAAACAAAAGGCGAATGACCAGGCAAAATGGACAAGGACACACCATGGTGCTCTGACTCAGACCTTGTTTAGTAAAATTGTGGAAATGGTGAAAAAGCCTGGAGATATAGACCATTGGATACAGTCTACACGAATGACAAATAGTCCACCAGCTAAGAACTGGAAAAGAAGTAAATACTGAAGTTCTCAAATTTGTTGTTAAGTCCACTCAGGGACTATAGTACCAAGTTCTAAATAAGTTGTGCTCAGCAGAATCGGTCTTTGTTACTGCCCTGGCGTTGATAGCACCCGTAACTCTGATGTCATCAATTGAGCAAATATTAGGAGGGTTAAAATGACGGCTACGGCGGAGCCCCTCAGAAGTTGCAGCGAATTGGAGCGCAAAATGTTCAGTGAAGCGATTGCTAATCGGTCGAACGTCTCACATACTAAAGAATGTTACAGCGGAGTGCAAATGAATAATATAAAACAACATTAGTAGAAACGCAGGTAAAGAGTGAATCTGAATGATAAAGTGACCTGACGGACCCTCTATGGAGGTAAGTCGCATTGGTGACAAAAGAGCAAGTGTTACATCGTTGTCGGGTGCAACGATTATGTGCCTACAAGAGCACTCTCTTGGGCCACAGGTTTGGGATGGGAAGCTCACTAAATGTCACGAAAGATCCGAGTCTCTCTGAACAGCTGACACAGGAGGATTTGGAAAGACATTGCTGGGGTGGAGGATCACGTGCAAGATCTTATCGTTTTTGGAAAATAATATTTCTGATGGCGACGTGGCGAGGATAGTAAGTAAGCACGAGTGGGGTGCGGCCGGTGTTTATCAGCGAGGATGAGGAGTGCCTCATTAGGCGTTGAAATTCGTTGATTCGCGTAATAGCAGACTGGGTGATTTGATCTGGGTAACCGCGATCCCTGAAGAAACCGTATCATTTCATCAGAGACTTGTGAAAGTCATCTTCTTGCTGCAGGATACGCTGGCACGGAGTAATGCATGAACGGATGGATTGTTTTACATGGTGGTGGGTGGGCGGATTCATAACGAAGGAAATTATGGGCATCAGTGTGCCTTAGAATTAGGGGCGGTGGTTAGTGCACCAAAAGTGGCAAGTATGAATTTTTTACCCCAGCCCAAAATATGGTAAACCCCTGACATAAAACAACCTACCTTTAGACAAAAATAAATTCAATCAATATAACCCCCATGTACATACCCCCTAAAGATTTCCCATTAAAACATTAGTTAAACACATGCCTAAAGAAGACTGTAATTGTTACTTAGCCTTGTGGCTTTCACTTGAGTAGTTGCAGTGAGCACAGGGAGTATAGTGAGACTCGTGTGAAACCACTCAGGGGCACAATTTGCAGCAGATGTTTTGTCCCAAGATGCCTGATTTAAAGCTCAAAATTATTGACAAAAAAATCACCAGTTAAAATCTTTTGGAGTGAATGTAATGGTATTACTTTGCCTTTTTATTTTTGTTACTATAAAAAAGCAGTGTACATGACAGTGTAAGTCGTCCATTATCTCATTGTTCAGAGATTTATTGATATAAAATGATTGTGTGACACCTAGTGTATTGCATTGTATTGCATATAGGAAGCTTACGTTAGTAATCTGATCATCTGATCCTCTATCAGTAAACAAGGTCACGGCCCAATGTAGATGCCACTAGCAGGATTTAATGTAGTGTTGATTAATTCTTTAGTTGTAAAAGAGATTACTTATGTTACCGGGTCCCCATGCTTTTCAGACTCTCTATTCTGGTAGCCGATATCAGTTCATACAAATTGTGAGTTGTATAGCTATTTTCTAAACCAAAATACATAAGACAGCCAAAGCTAAAATACTTGCTATGGATTAGTTTTATCGTGAATACTGCTCAGACTGCATATATGCAGCTTCATTGCTAAATTCCTGAAAAATAGATGTAACTTTGTGATTAGCCTAATTTTTAAAAACAACATTCCACAACAGCTAAAAGACATGTACCATTGGTGGAAATAATATAACATGTCACAAAATGGCTGGAATGAAGAAAAGGTGTGAATTGGTAAAGACTAACAAGTAATTCTGAAATCAGGATCAAATCCTGAAATCTTGGGTGATTAGCCAGTGTGATACTGAGGATACTGGCAATTCCAATGTAGATTCACATTGTAAAGCTTCCGAATTTGGAAAACCTTATTTCAAACTTTCAGAGGGTATGTTAAAGGGGGGTTAGAATCGCTGATCTTCAGTAAAATGATTTTTTCTAGTTAATTAGGATGTCTCATATTTTGAGCTGGGGGTTCAAATTCTTTGAATTATTACACCCCCCATATAATGAATGGTGGTTCAATCCTATCACCGTTAAGGATAATTCCAAATCCAAGAATAGGAGGTTACTGTTGGATATCTTGTGAGTGAAGGCAATGTTCGGGTGGTAACTGTTGACATAGTATATGAAGGAATCAAGATCTTGGCGCCACCAATAGAAAAACCCAAAAATACGCGATGTTTTAAAAACATATTAAAGTAGCCACAGGAGTGGGCTTTGTATTCGCTGACAAAATCTTTTCAATATATCCCATGGTAAGACAAGCGAACCACATTCCAATCCGGATCCCTGGAAGGCCCCTGCATGTCTGGTAAAATTTCCGTTGAACTGCATGTCATTGTACTGAAGATGAGATGGAATAGCTTCAGAAGGTGTCGGGGATATATTTGGTCACTCTGCATGTTAAGGTAAAATGAAAGTGCTTCCATGCAAAGTTCATGCGGAAGGTTAGTGTATAGTGATGTGATGTACATTGTGAACAAAGGTTATCTTCAGGTTGGTTCGAGTTTGAGGATCCTTCAAAATACGGAGAGGTGAGGAGGTCCTGTACGTAGTGGACAGGGCTTGACCAAGGGAGAAAGAATAGAGTCCAGGTACTTCGCAACGTAAAACTGTAGGGCATGAATGCGAAGACTACAAGGGGCGCACGGGTGTGTTCGGTTATGTATTCTTGGGGTCACATATATATATCTAGATATTATATATAGATATATTATATATATAATATACTATATATATATCATATAATATATATATATATTGCTGATTTATTCTACAAAATGCATCATATAAATACGTTCCAGTTTGTATTTGCTGTTAATTCAAATCTTTGTGCTAAGAACTTTATCTGGATCTGCATCGGACCAATATTAACACAGAAACTTATGGAGAGCGTAATTATACCCAAATACTTGAAAAAAAATCAAAGAGTGAAAAAAATGAAATTTCTGCCAAAAAATTTGAATCATGCGTAGAACTATAATCTTCAAAACAGTGGATTAATTTTGATCTCAGAATGTCTTTAAGCTTCAAGGGGGGGGGGAGGTTGTCATGCATGAGGTCCGATATAAACCAAAGGTAAAGAGTGCATCTTTTACTGCCGTATGTATGTTTATGATCACCCCGATAATGCTTCACTGACCCTAGTTTCTGGATATAACTAATTATACATACAATTGTATGCAGGAGAGAGCCATGGGCTGTGTAAATGTAGCTTCCACCTTTTAATTTAGTATTACCTCCTCAAAGACATATAAATGGACTAGGCATTTTATAATGTAGTTCACTGTGGACAACTGGAGAGGAGCAGGGAACTCCAATCCTGTTTGTGCATTTCTGCTGATTGTACAATGCACTCATGAGTTTTGAGCCAATCAGAAACCACAATAATGAATGATAGTAGTGCTAGGGTTAGGTCAGGGCTCGATTTAGAGGGTTTTTACATGCACAAATGCATGTAAATTGTAATCAGTTTAATAATAAATTTGTAAAATGCAAAATTTTGGTGTTTCAGCCAACTTCAGGAAAAATCAAAAGGGGTGCAGTGAATTTTATTCCTAAATCGATCCCTGGTCGAGTTTCTTAAAGGTGCAACAAAGAAGATTTCACATATCGGTGTCCCTACAACAATCGAAAGTTCTGATTGTTTTGCCCGATGAAAAGCTTTCATCAAAAATATCCCATCTGAAACGATGCTTCATTGGACAAAAATTGTGAGATTTTAATTTTGTAGGAGCCAATAAAAATCAGTTATGTTTTACATTGATATTAAGCAATCAAAATCAACTTTTTCTCTTTGAGACATTTTTGTGGCATATACCAAGGTAAGAAATCTAGGAGTGTCTAAGCTATCTGAATATTATTATTATGACCAATATTTGGGTGCCTCAAAATCTCTTGATTGCACCTTAAACTACTTAGAAGCTGCATTTAAACTGTTACTGAATGAATTTGAATATGATTGACCCCCCCAACAGAAAAGCTATAGAAAGTGCTCAGGTAATAAAGACTGCTTAAATATCTGTAGACCAGGGTGGTCCAACCGCGGGACCGCGGGTCATGCGGCCGCTAAGAGTCGCATGCGCCCGCGGAGTACTTCCCCGCCAAATAAAAATGCATAAATATCTGAAAAATAGAATTAAAAGAATTTGAATGAGTTCAATTTCCTCAATCTTAAAACTGAACTTTATACCATGTTTGGAAGATCCAATTTCATCAATCTGAACCAAATATTTCTGTAAAAAATGTGGGAAAAGTAGTCCAATTTCTCAAACTGAAGCCAACATTTTTCACATAACTTCCAAACCAAATGATTTTTAACCCTAAGCTTTTACAGGGTAAATGAGAAAAATAGTAGCTTTCTTCAGACACCAAAATTTTGACCACTTCTGGTACATGTAAATCTGGTGTTCAGGGGATGAGGCTTTTAGTGATCAGGCTGTGGATCTTTAACACAACAGGATTTGTGGCACGTCACTCAGGAGATATTGAGGGTCCAGGGCAAGAAGGCCCCTTCTGCAATAGCTGCCATGTGTTAGATTTGGCATGTTTAACACTGAATAAGAACACAACTGACAAATGGCAGCTATTGCAGATGGTGCCTTCTTGCAGTAAACCCTCGAATTATGGCTGTTGCCCAAAAGGTTACAAATTTTGTAATCCAAGTCCAAGGATAGCCAGCCTCAAGCCCAGATAAATGGATTCTGCTTATAATTCAGTACATAACCTAATCAAGTGTACAATAAGTGGCCAGGGCATTTTTATAATGTAATCCATTTATGGCTGGACTGCATGGATAGCAACTGTGCAATTACATGCATTACATGTATGCCGATATTACCATAGCATTTTCCCCCATAAAGGAAGATCAAATGAAGGATGGGTGGAAGTGATTTGTTTAGGCCATTAGGATCATTCCAATGCGAGTATTTGCTGTCAAGTTTGAAAGTGAACAAGACTTCAATGTGTCTATCAGCATTGCAATTTACATTACCATATTTTGAATCATGGGCAAATATGTTTGTCTCTTTTTCAAGTTCAACCTCATCTAATTAGCCCTATCACTACCAAAACTCACTAGAACTCAATGAGCTGAGGTTAGGAAAATGTACTAAGTCCAAAAAGATGCGATGACGTCATCGTACCAACACTCATATGGGCACGAAATCGCTGGCTGGCCCGGCCAGCGACTCCCTCGTATCCCTGCTCATGGAAATGGTGCGCCAGAGGCCCCGGGTTCGAATCCCGCCACAAACGTTTAGCTTCTATCCCTTTACCCCTTTCCTTCCTCTCTGAAACCAAAAGGCTGTTAGGGCTAAACTTTAGGGTACAGTTCCTTTTTTCCAGGTAAGAGGTACCCTAATATATATATATATATATATATATATATATATATATTGCTGATTATTTCACAAAAATGCATCCTATAAATACGTTCCAGTTTGTATTTGCTGTTAATTCACAATCTTTTTGCTAAGAAACTTTTATCTGGATCTGCATCTGGACAATTAATTTAACACAGTAACTTATGGAGAGCTGTAATATACCAAAATACTTGAAAAAAAATCAAACAGAGTGATAGAATAAGAATATTCTGCAAAAAATTTTGTAATCATCTGTAGAACTATAATCTTCAAAACTAGTGATTAATTTTGATCTCAGAATGTCTTTTAGCTCAAGGGGGGGGGGAGGTTGTCATGCATGAGGTCCGATATAAACCAAAGGTAAAGAGTGCATCTTTTACTGCCGTATGTATGTTTATGATCAACCCCGTAATAGATTCAACCTTACCCTAGTTTATGTGCTATTACATAATTATACATACAATTTTGTATGCCAGGAAAGAGCCATGGGCTGTGATAAATGTAGATTCCACCTTTTTAATTTAGTATCTAACCTCATCAAGAGCATACTAAATGACTAAGGCATTTTATAATGTAGTTCACTGTGGACAACTGGAGAGGAGCAGGGAACTCTTAATCCTGTTTGTGCTTTCTCCTGATTGGCTACAATTGCACTTCAGTGAGTTTTGAGCCAATCAGAAACACAATAAGAATGATAGTTAGTGCTAGAGGGCAGGGCTCGATTTAGAGGGGTTTTACAATTGGCTCAGTGCATGTGAAATTTTGCTTGTGCATGCAAAATTTTGTGTTTTTCAGCCAACTTTCAAGGAAAAATCAAAATGGTGCATGTGAATTTTATTTCCTAAATCGACCCCTGGGTTCAGTTCTTAAAGGTGCAACAAGAGATTTCACATATCAGGTGTCCCTACAAAATCGAAAGTTCTGATTTTTGCCCTGATGTAAAGCTTTCCATCAAAAATATCCCCATCTGAAAAATGCTTCATTGGTACAAAAAATTGTGAAATTTCTAATTTCGTATAGGAGCAAATACAAAATTCAGCTTATGTTTTACATTGAAATATAAGCAAATCAAAATCACCTTTTTTCTCTTTTGAGACATTTTTGTGGCATAATACAAGGTAAGAAATCTAGTGAGTGTCTAAGCTATATGAAATTATTATTATGACACAATATTTGGGTGCCTCAAAATCTCTTGTTGCACCTTTAAATATTTAGAAGCTGCATTTTAACTGGTCACTGAAATGAATTTGGAATATGATTGACCAATCAGAAAAGCTATATGAAAGTGCTCAGGGTTAATTACAAGACTTGCTATAAATAATCGTTGTAGACCAGGGGTGTCCAACCTGCGGCCCGCGGGTCATTTGCGGCCCGCTTTGAGCTCGCATGCGGCCCGCGAGGTACTTCCCCGCAAAAATAAAAAATGCATAAATATCTGAAATAATAGATTAAAAAAATGTAATTTGAATGAGTTCAATTTCCTCAATCTTAAACTGAACTTTTATAAACATTGTTGGAAGAATCCAATTTCATCAATCTGAAACCAAATATTTCTAAAAATTGTGGGAAAATTAGTCCAATTTCTTCAAACTGAAGCCAAAATTTTTCCAAATTTGCTAAAAATTTTAGGTCAACATTTCTCTGGAAAATGGAAAATTTTGTGTTAAATTTGGCCCAAATCTGCATCTCTTGTGTAGCTATGGTCCCTATTTCAGCAAAAATTGGGAAAATATGGGTTCTACTTCCAGAATCTTGTGGACACGTCATAAACCAAACTTGAGGCCCCCCCCCATTACTTGCTTGCGGCCCGCAATAGTTTCGGATTCAACCGCTGGGGCCCCTGCTTCAAAAAGGTTGGACACCCCTATTGTAGACATAAAGCCCTTACAAGTGTTCTCATAAACTAGTTCATATAACCACGCAATTTGAACATACTTCAAGGTTATTCCATGCACACAAGAAATTAAAATAATCAAATGTTTCTCCCTGCCTTTCACTAAAATGTATGATAAATTGTCCTTTTTCCAGGAATGATAATAAGAAAATAATTGAATTTGAAGAGCTGCCCATTTGCAGGGACTCCATTTTCTGCTGCTTTTACCTGATACTGCCTTAACCTAATGGATGATTGGATCTCTGCATGCGTTGTTACAATTTGGTTTATTTTGTAGATTTGCTATCAAATTTTCAGGATTGCGATGATGTTGATATTCACTGTGTGATGAGAAAGAAGATGAAAATTATGTGATATGGATCAAAATGCATTACACAAATATAGAGCTATTTATTAAGAATGAATTGGATTCATGACCTTATATGAGTGCTACTTTTTTCTGCATTCAAAAATAAATGTTTCTGCATGTTAGTTGGGTCTACTTCTGTATGTATTGTAAGGCCAAAACCTTAAATGCAAAATATTTTATTTTTTTGAAAAGGATTTTCCTCAGAAATGGCTCAAATGGCCAAATGGCAAGTCAAAACAGTTGTAAATCATAGTTTACTGTCAAATTATATTTAAAACAAAAATATTGATTTTGGATCACTTAAATATTTTGTAAAAATTAAATTTATCTCTGAGGCATTTTGTCAAAAAAGGACATTTTCGCAGTAAATTGAATTTTTAAAAAATGGCTCCAAAATCAAATGCATGTGGCCTACTGAAAACAAACTTTTTACATTAAAGCTTTAAAATAATTTCTCCAATATGGTGTTTATCAATGTATACTGTAGTAATGTTTACTTAATACCTCGGCCTTCCCTAGTAAACAAACAAACAAAAAAATACTTCCAAATGATTTGTAGTATGTCTAAAATGACTGGTCAGAGTGAGTCCTGACAGTTTTGGTGGATTCATGAAGGATCCAAAAAAATCTTTTTTTTTCAAAAATCCAAATACAATACAAATGATATCATGCTGATAATTTCAAAAAGAGTTACACTAAAAATTGAGGAGTTGAGATTGGAATCGATTCCACATACATTTCTTTACAATTTATGCAGTTGAGTTAGGACTTTCATAATATTTTTCCTTTTTCATATTTTTAATTTGTTAGGCATAAACTGTGACTGCTCTCGGAATTCAGCATTTTGTGGACATGGCTATCCTTCGCCATATGGCCAAATCTCTGATTGCGTAACTGCAGTCATAATATCCTGCAAAATTGCCAAAATTTACAAGCCAAATCCTATTATTGCAGTTCATGGTGAAGTAAGTACATCTGACCCTAATCAAACCAGCTATAACTGATGCATGACCAAAGCACCAGCAAAATGTCATTACAGGAATTTATGCAATAATTGAAGTATGACCCTGCTCATTTCACATTTGGTCACCAGGGAGTCCAGGATATTTTGTGGATAGGAATCATGGGATAGTTACAGATACTGATATAGCAGATTTAATAATGCCAATTATGTAAATCTCCAAAGACCTCAATGTAATGTGGCGACACTAGTCGTATCCACATGGAGGCTGAAAATCTGGAGGAGAGTTTCAAACTCGGGAGTGTCAATCAGGGTTTTTGATCTTGTATGCATTCAGCGTTTTAAACTTCAGAGTGTTATAGAGGTTCGGGGGGGGGGGGGTATCTCCTAAAGAAACTTGGGGGTGAAGCGCAAATCCGATAACACTTGTGTTTTGGAGTGGTCGTCTGTGTGGACCAGCCTTCGGGGTTTAGATGAGCTTTGTTGAAATTCCTGTATTTGAATATCACATGTGAAAGGCCATGGCATCCAGTATGTTGACTTCGGGTCTACACTCCTGGGGATGATGGTCATTGCGGGGGGGTGAGGGTGACTCCGAGTATCGGGCATTGTGTGGACACAATTGGAGTGAAAAAATAATTAATTTTCACCTCCAGAGTTTTAAACCCTTGGAGTTTCATGACCGTCTGAACATGCTATGTGAACTGCAAGATAATTAAGTCTGTGTAGAAGTCTAGATTTAATGGCATTCCCTTCATTGTTTTCTCATGTGCTGTCAGGGTTCGCCAGTTTCTTCCACAGGCGGAAAAAACGCGTTTTTTTCCGCGGTTTTTTCCACTTGGAAGAAACAGGTTTCTTCCAGTTTCTTCCACTGAAAGCGGAAGAAACTAAAAGAGTCATTTAAAAATGTTCTATTTTAAATCAATGACTTAAACAATTTAATTTCAAAAACATTAAAAAAAAAAAAAATATGAATAATTCAAAATAACCATTCAGGGACCCCCCCCCCCCCACCTACCCCATGCAATTGCATAATTAAACTCACATTTATTCACAAGGCCTAAATATAAAAAAAAATTACTGGAAGAAACTGATTCTCACTTTTCACACCAGCAAGGCCAAGCCGAGTCTCCTTGAAAGACTTGAACATCTTCAAAATATGTTATAGTCTCCCTAACCCAGGTTCTCCACTAAGCATTACCCCAAAAGAACACTTAATGGTTGCTACTTTTATGATTTGTATTTAAAAGTTAACAATTGGTCCATACAGATTTTAACGCTTTTTCATTGTTTGCATCTACAATTACAACTGTGATAGTATAAATGTGCACATGGAAAAGACTTGGAAAATAAGTTACAATTATCATCTGTATAATTTGATAGCAAGTCAAAACAAAATTGTGATAAAATTTTACTACATACTTGCAAGTATACTAACATGCTATAAACTTGTAAATTAATTTTGAAAAAAAAAACAGATTGTAAATTTAAAGTAAGCGAAGTATCCTCGATGATTTGAAGTGCAAATCAGATGAATATGGTGAAATTTAGTATGTTGTTCATAATACATTTCTTTATTTCTTCCAGTTTCTTCCAATTCTTCCAGTTTCTTCCAATTCTTCCAGTTTCTTCCAATTCTTCCAGTTTCTTCCGGAAGAAACTGGAAGAAACACCCTTTTCCAGTTTCTTCCATTCTTCCGGACGAAATGGTTTCTTCCTGGGTTTCTGATACACCTGTGTGCTGTCATGGTTTTCTAGGCCAGTAATCATTCTAGATATTATCTGGGAATTTTTTTTTTGGGTAGAAGTAAAGGTAAAATTGGAAAAAAAATAACAAATGGCACCAACTGTATGACACAAAAATAAATATTATGCTGATCCACAGTGGGAATTAGGAACATGTAGTTATGTTCATCATGTTATGCAATACCAAGATTACAGATGTTGAAAATCTGTCTCTTAAAAGACCTTGAAAAGGATCCAATTCTTCCTTCCTGTTTTCAATTTTTTTATTGTCTTTTTTTTATCCATTTTCATCCATTATTATTGATAAAAAGGTTTCGATACCAGATCAGGTGGAATCTTGATTGCATTTCAAAAAGTAACATTTATAATAAATATTAGTGCACTCCATACAGACTGATCGTGGTTGCAATGCTCAAATCATCCCATGCATACAACCCTTAAGCTTCCTGCTTACCTGTAAAGTGGTTTTAACAGAACTCCCTGGCAACTTGAACATGCATCTTTCGGGATAAAATTCCATGCTATAGACTTAACATTGCGATCTTTTTGATCATGGTTCAAGACTCATGAGGGTGATGCAGTTGAAATAGTGATAATCTGGTTACACGAAACATTTGGATGGTGGGTAGGGAACAAAAACAACCGCTGAAAATCGGTTCGTTAACCCTTTCTGGCTTACATTGTGATGATTAACCATTGCAATCTGAGGACAATCTCTCTTATTGCAAATACAGGATATATATTACCAAATTTCTTGTCCAGAGAAATTACCAGTCTAGTTCATAGAGACAGGGCTGAAAAATGTAAATTTCCGTCGGGAAGATAGTCGCATTTTTCACAGATTTCCCACTATATCTTAGGTATAAATTTCCCTCCAAATGGCCAAGTTTCCCTCCAAATGGCCAACTTTTCTTGAAGGAGCTTCCCAAATTCCCCACTTTTTCAAGCCATGCTCACATGAAAAGCACCAGGGTCCGATGCACTAACCATTTTAGCGCCATCTCATTGTGTCGGAAATAACAGGAAACAGTGAATTACATTAATGCGTTTGACCATGGCATGCCTTCCCCATAATTCATGTTTTTCCTGTCTCAGACACAATATTTGAGCATAAGTGTCAATTGACTCCCTAATTGACTACTGTGTAGAGGGATATTTTAACGATTTCCTTATTCTATAGTTTGACATTTTATTTGTTTTTGCAGTTTTAAAAACAGCCACACATTAAACAGTCTCAGTCAGAAGTACTTTTTTGTGGGCTTTTACATTTGTAGATCTGAAGTTAAAAGCAAAAAAACCCCAAAAAACAAAACAAAACACAGAACAGAACAAAAAAAAAACACTCCCAGAAATGTTCAACTCAAATTCTATGTCAAAGGTGTGTGTTCCAATCATTTTTGGGACCCCCTGATTTACCCGGAAGTAGTATCAATTTTGATATCAGGTGAAAGGCCGTATTTTTCTCATTGTTGTCCTGAAATTTGAGCCCTCAAATCCATTTCATTCACAAGATAAACAAAAAACCACCATTTTAATGGTTAACCATCAATATTTGCACAGTATTGAATAGGTTTGCAATATGCATTTTTGCTTCTACCATCGAAACCGCAAGTTTGTTTCCCATGGTAGTTGATGGGGCGTATGTGCAAGTGCCAGGCTCTCATATCAAGTAGAGAACACAATACACATAAATCGAAACATGCTCCTTTAAACTGGTTCATAAAAATGTACATCAAAAATTCCTGTGAAATGATGTAGGAAAGTTGTCAAAAATTATGGAATGGAATGTCCCTTTAAACTTGAGGGCATGTATGGGCTAGTGGATAAGAGCAATTGGTCCACATGCCAAAGGTTGTGAGTTCGAGCCCTACTGCAGCCAAAGTTTGTTGCACTTATGTTATTGACCTCGGTGATTTGTCTTTCATACAGCATTTCTTATTGGCTAATTTCATCATAAATTCATTTCAGTAACCAGTAGCAATGCAGCTCCCAAATTTCTTACCATGTTGCTGATTGGCTAATAAAATCACATGGGGTCCATTGTGACCAATCAATCGGCAGGTTATGACCAATCAATCGGCAGGTTGTGACCAATCAATCGGCAGGTTATGACCAATCAATCGGCGGGTTGTGACCAATCAATCGGCGGGTTATGACCAATCAATCGGCGGGTTGTGACCAATCAATCGGCGGGTTATGACCAATCAATCGGCAGGTTATGACCAATCAATCGGCGGGTTATGACCAATCAATCGGCGGGTTATGACCAATCAATCGGCGGGTTATGACCAATCAATCGGCAGGTTATGACCAATCAATCGGCGGGTTATGACCAATCAATCGGCAGGTTATGACCGATCAGTCTGCAGGTTATGACCGATCAATCTGCAGGTTATGACCGATCAATCGGCAGGTAGTACTCATTAGGTTAAGTTTTGGTTTGGTTTTTGCTTCATCTCATGTTACGTAATTTACATCATACTGAGAATAGCAGTATAATCATGAAAAAAAAAAGACTGGAGCCTCATGTAAACAACACATAGTGCAAACATGCACAATCCTCGATTTTATACTAGCCAGGTTCTAGCATGATTCATGAAATATTTGCCCCTGCATGCGCATGCAAACGCACACACACATATACAGAAGTCGGAAACTGAATTGGGAGTTGTAAATGTTTGAATTCCAAGTTCAACAGCCGGATAATGGCCAGCCGGGGAGGAAATGATCATGATGCTCTGTAGAAACACACGGTATTGATTGATGTTCATGGAGATTTTTACCCCGGGGAGGGAGCGCTGTGTCAAAATTTACATCGATTTGTTTGAATACGAGAAGTTTGAAGATCATATTTTGTTTTTGTCTTAAAATATACAGTGTGAAATAGGAAACATGACTGGATAAAGAAGTGAATACAGCTGGATGTTAAAGGTGTGGGTGCTGTGATTTACATTTAACACCTGTGGATTATGATAATACAAGTAATAAACCACATCACAGTCCTCAACAGACTAATGTGATGAGGATGATGATGAGATAATGATGATGGTGACGATGTTGATGACAATGGTGACGATGTTGATGACAATGGTGACGATGTTGATGACAATGGTGACGATGTTGATGACAATGGTGACGATGTTGATGACAATGGTGACGATGTTGATGACAATGGTGACGATGTTGATGACAATGGTGACGATGTTGATGACATTGGTGATGATGATGTTGATGACAATGGTGATGATGATGTTGATGACAATGGTGACGATGATGTTGATGACAACGATGATGATATTATGGTTCACCATAGAAACGGTTGTTTTTCCCTTGTATCTCTGGAATGAAAATGAGGAAAAATAGGAACTGTCATGTTAGTTAGTTAAACCAAAGTTTTAAATCCGGTTTTGTCCCCGTCAACGGGGAGGGGCCGCATACACCTCACACTCAGCAATACTGCTGTGTGAGATTCATGTTCTTATATAATCAAAGCACAACTACTTCACTGTGCCCAATCCTGGCAATTGGAACTAAACCTTTTAGGAAGTTAATTAATTTTGTTACCAGGTATACAGGGCTGCAATTTCGACGCGAATCCCGCGAATACGATTCGCGTAAAAGTATTCGCGCCCGAATGTTCACACGCGAATCGAGTTTGATTCGCGTCATGAAAATTCAGTCAAGAGAAAAAAAGCAGATTTTTTTGTCAACAAATTTTAATGCGAAAGTCCTACTTTACAATACAAGTCCGTACATATCGTCAATCAACACGTACTGTTTACGAAACAATGAAAATTGACCTGACCCCATACAATTACCATGCACATCAAAGCTATGTTTTTACCATGTGCCCTAGTGTACCAAAAAATGCAAAGGTGTTTTTCATTTTAAAACGCAAAAAAATTCTAAAAACGGCAAAATAATTCTAAAAATGTCTCCTAACATTAATGCAATAATACAAATCTTAAGTTAGAAAAAACCCTTTGTCTATTTTTTGCCTTACGAAGTAAGTCTATAAGCGAGTGCTGGGTGATTAGATCATATGTTCATCAACTTTATTGCCCATTACTCCACAGTAATCAAACAAACGTTATATTGAGGAGTTGAGCAAAAGGTCTATAGGGCCCAAACACTCACCCCCCCTTGAATACCTTACACACAGAAACAGCTACTATCAAGAAACGCACAGAAGTTTTACACTTGTACCACTTGTCAACACATTTCTTTTTAGACTAAAATCATAATGGTCAATACTCTTGGTTCACGTAGTTGTCTGGCGACTCTTTGCATGGATTGTTAGTAGGGTCTCTATTAAGAAACAGGGAACCATTTTTGGACATCAAGGTCAGTAATTAGATATACAAGACACCACATGTGCTATGTGTAGCCTGGATGTTATTTTTGGCTAGAGTGACCCTGACACTCTGCAGGTCTTTCATATAGCAAGTGCCGTAGTATTTTACACTAGGAATAGGTATGCAATAACATGATTTTTTTTTGTCACACATGGGTATGTTACCTACCGTCTTAAATTTTAGAAAAGTCTTCTTTGTATGAACACTAAAATATTCTTTTTTTTCGTTGAATGCCACGTCATATTTTATAAACTATTGTGTATGTGTACATTTGGTGTGTGTTTGTGTGTTTGCATGTGTGCATGTGCTTGTGTGTGTGAATTGGAATTAAATGTTAATGTAGAAAGAAATGTGGTACATAAAAATTAAAAATGTTTCAAAGGTTGGGTATGACAGCAAAACAATTAAATGTACAGGTTGGGGGGGGGGGATTTCTCACATTGGGATGAAGTGTATTTATGTACACCTTTATAAGTCCCTAATTTTCATGTCTCTTTTTCAGTCCAGTGACCCCCATTTTAGGACCATTTTCCAGAGACCCTACTTTTCATGTCCAAAGCCACATTTCTACAAATTTTCTTCAAAACCCCTCAAAAGGTAGTTGGGAATTGAGGGAGACGCAGGTTATTTTCTTATATTTTCTGACACCCAGTTTTTTTGGAGACCCCTTTTTGTCCTCAAACAGCCCCCCCCCCCCCGGTACAGGTTTATATGTCAATTCGCGTTGATACGTTTGTCCCCCTGGCGTTTTTGGACCTATTAATTCAGTCGGAGAGGAAAATGAAAAGAATTCAAATGCACAGACGTGTGCCACACGGATTATTTTGGAGGACACTCCGGTCCATATAACCCCTCACCTGCCACTAAATACAATTTTCTTTCATGTTGGAACGCACATAGTGTATTTCCGGCCTTGACATTCCTCACAATAACAGTCATGATTAACAGAAGTCCGGCCCTGCGCCTCATTGAATTTTTCACCTCCGCAAAATGGTACGAAGTGTCCACATATCATATGAATCTAGTATAAAAATAAGAAAGCCCGAAAGCCAAAATTGAAAAAAAAGACCAAAAGTTGCAGGAGATCCTGTACGGAAAATTTTGTAAGTACTCTTGGGTTTGACGGGCTCAGTGAATAATACTATGGTTACAGGTGGGAAAGTTTTCCTTTTAATTAAAAAAAATCTGGTATTTGGGTGATACCAGGTTTGGTGCCTGACAGGAAGGGGAATGTTTATGTAAATGCAATTTAAGCTGTTATATATCGAATCAGGGTTTATAACTCTGACCATTTCTGACCATATAAATCAGGTCAACAGAGGATGTAATTTTTTACTTCTAATTTCGACATTTCTTGAAATTGAAAATTTGGGGAAGATGTTAAATGGAAGAAAATTGCCTTTTCTTCAAAGTGGTAATAAAGTTTAGAAAACAAGCAGTTAATGATTACTGTAAATAATTTCTGTTACTAATCTTCCTGGCCTGGCCATACACAAGCCCTTCCTAATCCGCATGTCAATCTATTTTTACTGTTTAATCCCTTATATACCACGTACCCAATTAGTCAATAAATTGTGCAAAAATTATTTTTTTTAACCTATATTAAGTTTAGTTTTGTAGCGTTGTGCTGCCTTGGTGGATGCATACTGAAATCAGCGTGGTTGCAAGGACCAAGTCAGTATTCCATTGTGTGATGAGTTGATGGTATGGTGGGGTAGTCAGGTAATTGATGACACAGGATCCAATGGTTCGGTGATGGTTGGTGGAGCAGTTGGGGTTGATGGAATAGTGGGGTCAGCCGGGGATTCAAGTTGTTGCCAGTAGTAGGCCACATGCATTAATTGAGCATTTTAATGTATTTTTGGTTGTTTTTCTTTTATTAGAGGAGATTTGCATGTGAAGACAATTTTATAATGATATCAAGTATCCAAAATCAATATTTTGTTTTTTATAAAACTAATAACTGGACATCAAGTATGATTTGCACTGTCTTGACCCCAACTTGCCATTTAGCCAAGTTGAGCAATTTCTGGGATAGCACTTTTCACTTTTTTTAAAATTAAAAATGTTTTTTAAAAGTGCATTTAATTGAGGTTTTTGACTACTACTGGGAACAAACTTGATTTTTTTGGGCCTTAACAATGAACAAATTCCTGGCTATAGGCCTATATCCCAAACATCCTTTTCAGAAAAAGACTACATTAAATGACTAATGATCACCGCAAAAAGGTGGTAGCGTTATTGTCTTGTTGATCTAGGGGCAATTCCCCCAAAAAACAAAAACGGGTCCGCTCCGTGATTTTGAAAGTGAAAAAATGCAGTTATAGGGACGTTAGGATATGGGAAATGTCACTTAATTGGTTGTTTCACCTTCATTGCACAACTCAACGACACACCTCTGCGAGTAAGCCACAGCATCTTTACTTGATGCTCTCGTCATAGTTTGTAGCACAAATAAAACAAATTTGTCTCCGCAATTCCAAGGTAATATATCTAGGTAGTGGTAAATGCTTTGCCTCAGTGTTTAAAGCGTTCAGTCTGCAAATGTAAACAGTGATATGCGGGAAGTAGACAAGTACGACGGTTCGTAGCGCTTGGAAAGCGGAGGGACCCACTTATTCCCCTATCTATCACGTAGTTTCCTTGTTCCCCCGGCAATGCTTAAATTTTAAGCAGGTGAGAATGTTCAATACTGATGGGAGATGCTAAGGTGACTTAAATTGTTAATTTTGTGGTTTTTGACAGCAATATGAACATGAGAATTCGCCCACCTGTTGCGGAATTCGGCAGGCTGCAGGCTGGCGAATTCGGAAAATTGTGCATTTTTGTGGAATTAAATGCATCGATTCTGATTTTTTTTTAAACTGAGTGCATTCTAAATTAAGTACAAAATATTAAGAAAATGAAATCCGAATCACAAGCCTTATAATATTGATTTTTGTGTTTCAAGTCGCTTCTGCAGTCTGCTTGAGAAGTTCTATGCTGGATGATGTATGCGAACTCTGAGTACTCTAGATCTGAAGAGATGGAATTTTGGTTAATTTATCACCTAAGTATGTGAGTAAAAGAACTCAAAACATGTGACTCATACTTGTAGTTGAATATTTGTTGTCATCTTCGGGAAGTAGTTAACTTGTAGTGGTCATCGATGCCTCAGGAGGGTCACATTTCGAAGACACTAAGTGAGGCTAATTAAAATATGTCCAGCTCCAAATTATATGTTTTAAAACAATTGTTAAGAATTTCTGCCTTCTGTATTTAAATTTCTAACAGTTAAAATATGTGGTAATAACGGATACGTTCGCCAAAAGATAATTTAAGCATTGAGGAAAAATTTTATCCTTATAATATATTCAGAAAATCGTACCGAAGATTTAGGTCTGACTTCACTTGATTCTCGCAAAATTACTGGCGAGAATCAAACCTGATTTCCGCAAGTTACAACGAAAATTGCACACTAGTATAGAATCCAGTAAAATACGCTTTTGCTGTACTGTTTCACGAAAGAATATTTTCTAGGATTTATGTTTTTCCAAACTAGGACACAGCTATTTATTGGTGCATTGTAGATCCTACAAAGCACCATGTATGGTTTAGCATTATGTGTGCCCCACACGCTATGTGACGTTGTGGCTGGCCAGTCTGCTACAAAAAAGATCTTGATCTATGCCTCTCAGAAGAAAATCATGCCTCGTTCAGCAACCATACGTCATTTCACTTGCAAACATGATGAAATTCTGTTTAAAAGAGATTTTTATTGTGGCTAAAATCAGGAATTTGATTATTTTGGCATAATTGTTCTCTTTGAATAAAAAATAATTCTTGCTCCTGGACCATAACCAGTTTAATTGATATCTTAGCATATTCACTATTTGTACTTCACTTGCACCATATTCTGATGTTTTTATTTGCAATTTCTAGCTCTAAATTAATCATTATTTTTTCCTGGAGTGCGGAATCAAAACATGACTTTGGATACAAGCGGCTACAGATGAACACCACACAATCCGAGCCAGCGTACACATACTCATGAATAGCACCACTATGAGACAGTTTGAAAAGATGCTCCTGGAGCATGATTAGGGCCAAAATTTCACATTAGCATTCTGACTTGCGTAAAGAAATGTGTTAAAATGGGTATGCAAAAAATGCATTGGAACAGTGTTTGGAATCTTGGAAGTCATCAAAGACCTTCATCAAATGCTATAGGAGAATTGTCAAAATCAAGCGATTTAAGTTAATAATGAATAACAAAATTGTATGAAATGAGTGACACAATGCCCAACTGCCAGCCTCCCAGTGAGAGAATGAGGGGGGCTGGCAGTGGCGGATTTAAGGAAAAGGGCCCTGTCAGCAGCTTAAGGTGGGCCCCTTTAGCGTCAAGAAGAAACGCAATATCGCACTTTAGTGCGACTAAGATGTGTCCGAAGGGGGCCCTGAGAGCAATATTTTAGGGGGCCTTGTCAGCAGCTGCTGACACTGCTGACTCTTAAATCCGCCACTGGGGGCTGGTCTTGGGAAAGACTAATTTGACATATCCAAAACATGCCTGATGGGAAATTGGGCATCCTAGAGGCCATCTAGATGGACATCAAAGAAGTTGATGTACCTGTTAGTTAGTCATGTGAATGCAAGAAGGTCTTAAGTGCAACAGCAGCCATGTGATATATTTTTGTGCTGCCCTGTATTTATGACTCTTAATTTATCTTTTTTGAGTCGGTGGCTCTTGAAATGGTTCTTCAGGTGACTGTTGCCTGAAGAGCCATTTTAAGAGCTACTGACCTAAGACTTTGCAAATAGAATGATTGATTGAATTTTTGACAAATAGCAGCTATTGTACTTAAGACCTTCTTTCACTCGCATGCACAGCAAGTTGTATCTACCTTTTAACAAAATTGTTCATCGTGGACAGATCGTGGATCTGCCATATAACCGTCGGATGTTATTGTAAGGTAAGTAAAATGTAGTTTTGAACCTCACTGATATGAAATTGATCACGCTATATAGGTTAGACAAACTTAACGTGCCTAAAAACACAGTGTTGGCATATTATGCATTCACTGTGGTATGCATGAATGAAGTCTGTTTGATTCAGCTCCTGCCACTACGGCAAACAAAACTATAGCATTTTGAGAGAAAAGTAACAGCAAATTTGGAAAGAAAAGCAGCAAAATGCGTGGCTAGTGCTCAAGATGCAACTACGCAAGAATTGACATAGCCATTTTGTCAAGATGTTATGGTAATATGAATGAATGACGTAGGCTATTTTGGAGGAGTATGACATGGAAGGATATCTGCGGGTGTTGGGGAGCTACCCAAAACCTTTGTTAATTGTATTTTTTATTGCCTCGCCCTAAATGCCAACAATCGGACGGAGGCATCCCAAAACGGAGCAAAACTAAAATGGCCAATGCCTCTGGAAACTCTCAACATGCCGGGTAGTCAGTCCTTGTGTGGTGGTGACTTGGATACTTGAGATTATCTGGGATTAAGTTATAAACCCAGAGTCACACGAGGGAAGTTCAATGTATGTAGGGTCTGAACTATGGCCTGCAGGTATGATGTTTGCAATGTACAATTTAATGCAGTAAATTGATGAAAGTGCCTTAGAGTGGAGTGCATTCTTTCTTTTTAAATCAATTGTTGTACCGCGCTGCGCAAATTGCTGTGGCATTTCAACGTCTAGTCGTAACGGCTTACTACTAACCGAGGTAAATCGTAATTTTATTGCCTCCCTGTGATTCTGAATGCTAGACTTCATCAATATTTTCTCAATGCATCAGCTGTGGAAAATAACGGGAGGGGAAGGGACGCGGCCATTCAAGTCAGAGGCATTTTTTTCATCCAATAATGTTGTTTTGGAGGGTATGTGTAGAGTAATTTCAAAGGAGCACTGTGGGGATAGAAGTGCAACACACTTTCTGAAAGTGTGTGTGGAAGGAGAAACCTTGCGAAGTTGGACATACTTTGGTCCTGTCACAAAGTAAGTTGCCATCCATATCACGCCATGCAGACTGCGATTGCAAAATGTACACAGTTGAATCACTATGTATTTCTGGATCATCTGTGGATGAATTTTAGTTCAATTCCGAAGTTGTTCAGGTATTTGCTGTATTGGGTGCTTTCCTTATGGTCTTGAGAAAATTAAATGACCCCCCATCTTTGTGAAACAAAAAAATGTTTGGCCCAAATGTTTTATTATCCCCCTGGCCCCAAATTGCCATGGGGATTTTGTCAGCGAAATCTGTTGTTTGTCTGTTCAGTCTGATTCCCCCTGTAACCATCAGACCCCTGACCTGATCTAGATGACACTGGCACCACAGGACCTTAGTATCTAATGTACTGTGCTGTGACAGACAGGTCTGGAGGTCAAAGGTCAGACCTTTAAGTATTTCAGACTTTCTGCTCTTATTCCCCAGAAAATGGTGTAATTGTAAAACTCTATCTTATCAACCGGCCAGGGGGATCTCGCAAGTTTAACTTGCAGTATTTTTTCGCGGCAGTGTCAAAATTATCCTTGGTTTTATGTCTTCAGAAAGTTGATTGCAAGATTTAATTGGGTTGGATCTATGATAATGTGTTGACCACCCAAAGTTGGTAGTAGCTCCCAACGGAGAAAAGAGATCAGGCGGCAAATATTGATCGATATGATGCAAGGTATGCAAGGGTCTCAAAACACGATGAACTCGCGAAGCCTCCCGTTTCACCCCAACCCCCGTGCGAGGAAGGAAAAATGCCGTCAATTTACTAGATAAATTAAGTGCTTCTGGCTAGCATGCACATTTCTTACGCTATTCCCTTGGAAACGCACCTCTACAAAGCTTTAATTTCATGTTGAGCTAGGTGCTCTGCTTGACTGGACAAGATTTTGTGCACATTAAATTTTGGGAATGAGCTTTGGAAAGATATTGACCAGGATTTCCAATGCAGTAGGGATATGTTAAAGATGAGTGTAGATTAGAGTTGATAGTCATGTGGTTGCTGAGATCCGATAACTTTTGTTATGTAGGCCAGTGAGCAGCTTTCGGCTACAGTTTGATTTGTAATTTAATTGCTCAGAATATTGTTATCAGAAAATCGCAAAAAATCACGATCAAATAACATGGCAAGTGGCATTTTTGAATGTATACACAGAATACATATAAAATAATACTAGTTAATTTTTTCAAAGAGGCTGGCACACGCAAGATCTGGAGAAAAAACGTGCTCCCAACTGGTTCGAACCCGGCAACCTTCTGCATTAGTAGACGATCTAAACGTGCCATATACCACTAGAATACAGAGGCGAACACTAAGTGACTCCTACCTTTAGGTTCAAGCGTTCATTCCTAGTAGTCACTACAGAATGAGCAAATTTTTTCTAAAGAGGGGTTCCCTTACCCCCCCCTTCATTTTGCCAAAGACCACACGGAGCACTGGCGGCAATTTACAACAGAGGAGTTGCAATTGCATTGCTGAAACATCACAATACATGGTCCAATGTGTGAACCCAAACACACAAAGATTCCAGGTCACTAAATTTTTGCTTTACCCCATGGACACCGTGTGACACCTCTGACCAAGGCTTGCGTAACTGCTCATTTTTGCCACTTTAAACAAAAATATTTCTCCCTTTTAAAGGTGCAATGAGAGATTTTTGAGGCACCCAAATATTGTGTCATAGAGTAAATTTCATATAGACAAGACACTCAATAGATTCTTAGCCTTGTAATTTGGCTACAGAAACCCTTACAAGACAGAAAAATGGTGATTCTGATTTGCTTATATTTCAATATAAACTAGGCTGACTTTCATATTTGTCCTATACAATATAGCAGTTCAAATATTTGATCAAAGAAAAATTTCTCGGCTGAATCCTTTCAGATGGGTTATTTTTGATGGAAAGCTTTATCTGTGCCAAAATCCAGTCATTTCGATTTTTGAGGGACACCTGATAGGTGAAATCCTCTTGTTGCCCTTAAGGGTAGGAGTTAAAATAGGATGACATGCAATGCATCCAAATATAAAGCACAAAAATAGTCTTAAAAATGACAACCAATCAATTGCATAACAAAATCTCAAGTAGAAAATATTTTGCGAGAACCACGGAGTGTTTTGATTTTGAAAAGTCAAGAAATAAGCCAAATGATCTTTGATAGTACAATAAGCTTAATTATATCATAATATGAAAGGGGTCCTGTTTTCGCTGGATCTTCATGTTTATACGTTCTTGCGTATGCCTCCAAACTTGCTGAGAAAGTGAAAATATTTTTCAAACATCATCTAATGGCAAATGACTCAAAAGCAATGCTGGCAAATGTTCCCCCTCCATGAATGGGAGCACATGCATTGCTATAAAACCTGCTGCGAGTTGAGCGCATCACAACAAAGGGATGAAAATTATGTTGCATCGGTGATAACATTCATGCTCACTTTTAAGTGACTGACGCATTGTAACCAGACAACGTATATTTTCGGGCCTTAACCTTTTGTTTGGTTACTTGAAAGGTAGAGCAAATCAGGGGAAAAAAAAATACTGTAAGAAATTTTAGTGAGGTTACACAGATATAGAAGCACTATTTTGATTGGTTACTCATAGGGCTCTCCATGCTGTTCCTGTATGAGCCAATCGACAAACGTATCATAGGTGCTCAGAGGGCCGAGGTTAAGATGCACAATTATTAGGAAGTCAATTGCTTTGTGTCAAGAAGGATAATATTGAGGGTTTAACTGAAGAAGGCCCCATCTGCATAGCTGCCATTTTCAGTTGTGTTATTAAATATTTACCGGCCAAAATATAACATCAGTTGTGTTGTTATTAAATGTTATACCGGCCAAAATATAACACCTGGCAGCTATTGCCAGATGGGAACTTCATTTGTCCTATCATTGGAGTCTGCTTGAATGAGTTCTGTGCTAGGTGCTTTGTAGAAGTTGGGAAAGATTATTTCTTTTAGATAAATCTGATGAAAATAATTCAGGAGGAGTGTCAAATAGTAATCGGGAATAAACTAGAATATTAATTTGAGAGAGCGGAATGATTATGTGTCGATTATTCCTGTTTAACTGGAACGGCCTGCAAATGGAATTGCAGCGTGTTTTGTGTAACAAGTTACTTAATAGTTGTTTTCAACCTTTGACACTTGGAGAGTTAATGTGTGGAAAACAAGTGTGAAGTTTATGTTTTCATTGGTAAGTTGCCGCTCGGCCCCAGGGGTCTTCAGAAACGATCGTCCATGGCGCGATCGCACCTGCGTTGAGCGAAATGCCAGACGTACAAGTAAACACTGCGCTCCTGCATCTTGTTCGGAACGAGATCTTACGCACTGCAGCCGAGTGTGAGATATCTGCTGTAGGTGTAACACGCCGCTTCAATAGAAAATGTGGTCGTGTAAGCAAACAAATACACTTTTCTTTGCCGGGGGTGTTTCACGCTCAGTTTCCCATTGATAATTGGGGATCAGTATGAAGTTTCCGACGTAGTTAAAAATGTTCTTAACAATGGTCGAGGTTAATATAAGTAATGATTTTATTTTGTTCCGTCAAAACTCACGGAAACGGCAAAACCTGGGACTAGTATTTAATTTGATTGATGGGACATTGGTTTGGTCGAAGATGGGAATGGATGAATGCTCTGATAGGGTACAACTCCAGAATATTTGTGGGGTTAGGATTGTGCTCCAGTGGTATTTTCAGCTGCGTGAGCTTGTTACTGTATTAGAACTGAGTATGTTAATGGGGGTTTATTTTGTTGGGTATTTGTGGTACAATTATGCTCCAGTAGGTATTTCAGCTTGTTAACTGTATTAAAACTGTTATTTTAAGGGTTTTATTTTGTTGGTATTTGTGGCGTTACATTGTGCTCCAGTGGGTATTTCAGCTTGGTACTGTATATATAAAACTGTTATTGAATGGGGTTTTATTTTTGTGTGTATTTGTGGGTACCATTGTGCTCCAGTGGTATTTTCCGCTGTTACTGTATAAAACTGTTATTAATGGGGTTTTATTTTTGTGTTTTGTATTTGTGGGTAAAATGTTGCGTCAAGTGGTATTTTCAGGCTTGGTACTGTATAAAACTGTTATTTTAATGGGGTTTTATTTTGTGTGTATTTGGGGGAACCATTCTATGCACCCAATTCTGTGGTATTGAATTAAGTAGTCTTCAACCACATCCTTCAAATGCAGTTTATTCCGTTGAGGGCATGCCGAATCTCATAGGCCGTGGTCAGTACAATTAATAAATTGTTCCAAATTCTGCATCAGTACTACAATATCAGAAAAAGGTCCCAGTGTAAAGAAATAGGGCATCCAATCACACAATTTGACCAGGAACTAAAATGTTAGAAAATGCTGAAAGCTCGACCATACTAATATTCGATAACTCTTCCATTTCCCCCAATCATTTTTTTGAGATTCAGCAGTATCCTTATGATCTGACTTCAAATCTTAAGCACTAGGCAAAGTGCTAGCACATCTTCCAGACAATGGTTTTGTAAGGCGAAAGTTCAAATGGTTACTGGCAGTGAGCTCGGATCGGAGCTGATCATGACTTCAGATTGCACTGTTATTGCAAATGTTCAGGTGAACAAATTGGTTCAGAAATGAGAGATTAGAATGTTCGAGAAAACGATGCAGATTTGAGGCATTTCTTTACTATGTGAGTTTCTAATGTTTGGTTCCAATTCCTCAGGGCTTGTGTAGTTTATGGAGCCTGTATGTATGTGTAGTGTTTGCTTATTTATTCCTTATTTCTAGCGGGTATTTTGGTACAACAAACAGCATGAAAGAACATATATTCTTATGTCGGGGGTAGGGGTTATACTGCCCAAAAGGCCCCACTCGCAGTAGCTGCCCATTTGTAAGTTGTGTTATATTAGTATTATACCTGCCAAAAACAAAACCTGGCAGCTCTTGACAGATGGGGCCTTATTGCCCTTAACCTTGTGTGTTTTTTCACAATTTATTCAGGTATAGGAGAATGCTTTTTCAAATCAAGACAATCTTTGATGACAATTTGTAGGACAGTTTTGGTACCATTGTGTATTTTTTTTTTGTTTGCTAAAAACCTATTAAAGCCAAAATATGGCTTCTAAGAACACAATGCACAGTAACACTCGCTGATCTTTGAAAAATTCGGCAAATTTTCTGTCGGACGGAAGCTGCATGCCCCCAAATAAAGCCATGAACCCCCTGATTTTGGTTTAAGGATGTTGCAGTGTTTATTTGAAGTCATCATGCAGATAAGCAGTACCTAAAGTTCCATTTCCTAATGAATACAGGATTGATTGCAAAAACATAGTTAGTCAGTGGTGTCGTATGAAAAGCGGTTACCTAATCCAGATGACCTAATTCCTATGGAGGAGGAGGAATTATTGTTACGCTTACGACAGCGTAGGATGTACTTCGCTAGAGGCAAGAAAAACTACCTGTAACCCAACAGCCTTAACCTTAGGCTTAGTCCAAGTCAATATATTTTTCCAGCTGACCCCAAAAGGGTTATATAAAGGAATGAAATCTTACACACGAGTATTTTCAAATATATAAACCTATAGATGGTATATTCATGGGTTTTTGGTTTAAATTCATGAATTTTTAGACTATGGTCAGTTAGTTGCATTCTTGAATTTGCTGTTTGTTCAATCTCAACATGCTGCTATTGTCAGGGGGGACCGCGACACAAACCTACTCGCATGTGGCATTCAAAATCGGTTTAATTATGGAATTTCTATGTGCATTTTATGGCTAGTCTCAGTCCAGTGACATTCAAATCACCTCTTGATGCAGTGAATCTTAATAATATCATTAATAGTGGAATAAATTATTGACTTCAAAATCTTTGGGGATGTGATTAACCTGCTTGAAAAACAGGAATTCCAATACGGTTCATTAGATTTTTGTAAAGATTTGTGACCAGGAAGACTTTAGTCACAGTCTTTATCTGTAACCGTTCGATTTAGCATAAGAGCGCCCTCCTTTGATTCTGTTGCTGTTTTAGATTGACATGTCTACACCCTGATATTGTAGTTCAAAATATTTGTCTGTTGTTGTCTCCACTTATGCTAACGACAAAGTGGAAGAGGAAAACATTCCTGTGATGCGCAATACCATCGGATTATGGTGCGACTATGCTGCTTTGAATTTCCTGATTGACAAAACCACAAATTTAAATTTCGACAAAGATGAGGCAATTCAAGGTGGGTGGACCGGACCGTGGCCTGACTGAGTTTTTTTCATAGGATATTTTCTTTTCACATGAAAACACTTCACCAAACAAAAGGATTTTTTCGCTGAGTGAGTTCAACTTATTTCGATGGTAGAAGCAAGAATATGTACCAAATGTGCTTAAATATATCCAATTGTAGGAGATTTTCCCAATAGGGATTAGAATGCTAATTGAAAAGTAATCTTTGAAAAATTGATGACCAAAATATACTGTGAAGCTGATTGTACCCCCTCCCCAAAACACACCGCCAATTTGTTTTATGAGAGTACAAAGTCGAGGACTGGTGGCAAAAACAGCCCCATATGCAATAGTGTGGGTGTTAGATGTTTGTTAGGATTTGGCAGGTATAACTTAATACGACCACAACTGAAAATGGGGCCTTCTTGCAGTAAACCTCAAGTGTCAATTGGTTGTTAGATTTATAGACCTATATTTTACAAGTTTGGCAAATGTTTTAGTATCAAAACCTAAAATGTGTGTGTTCTAATCCCCAAATTTTGAAAATATTTCTACTTTAGTTCCTAGATAATTAGTCCACGTGCAACTGTTCCGTCAGGTCTTTAGTATTGAGTATATTTAAAGGTCTACTTCAAGGTCCGATTGTCCTAACTCGTCCCCAGCAGTTAGTCAGGCAACATGTCTGCTCTATCTCTCTTTCTACTCCCTCTCTTATCGTTCGCGCTCCACTACACTCCCCTCTCTCTGGGCCCTATGTTGTTTGTCCATTGTTATCGTTCCGTTCCCTCTGCCTTTTATCTTCCTCCTGTACGTCTTGCTATTCTCTTTCCATCGCCTTAGACTTCCTTCACTTCCTATTAGGTCATTCTTTTTACCCGTACCCTGCTTTGCTCGTCACTTTCTCCCCTTCTTCTCTTCTACTAGCTCCCATATACTCTTACCTCGATTCTCCCTCTCCCCCCCGTTCCTCCCCCCTGCCTCCTACGCAGTAATCGCGAATACCACGCCTCCCATTGTTCTCCCTTCTCTTCCCTTATCTTCCATTCCCTAGTCCCCTCTGTGTTCTCCAATTCCCCAGCCTTTTCCTTCTGCACCCCCCTTCTTCTCCAAACTCTACTCTTTTCTGATCCTTTTTGACACCCCACACCCCCTAACCCTTTTGACGTCCTTAATGACCTATCGTCTCAGTCACCCTCCCTATTCACTTCTGCGTCGTCGGTCAACCCCAAAAATACTATGTTCCCCGCGAAAGAAAAAGTGTTGGACAGGGTCATTTACCACGGCTTTCACAAATACCAATAGGCAACGACCTTGCTATTGTCCACTCCTGCACACGTCTGCAGTTAAAATCTGAAAAATCAAGCACGTGTTATCAGCATAGAGAAGCCAGAAAATGTAATGTTATACATTTTACGAGGGATTCGCTCTTAAAAACAGATAGATTTATAAGTACACAGACGTTTTTGTAGCACACAATTCAATAAAATACTGATTGGGATGCTTTAAAAATTTGTTGGGATTTCTGTAACTTCAGAGATCATGCTTTTTCAAAACTTGGAAAAAAAAGGAAAAAAATCATCGCTTTTTAATTTTGTGTTTTTAAAACCCCCCCAAACGCCCTTTCACGTCATATTAGCCCCCCCCCCCCCCCCCCACTTAGTATGTAGTTTGACATTCCGCAACACAATAATATATTATTTTATAACTGAATTCAGGTATTTTGGACCTCAAATAGGACATTTCCAGCGTGTTGCGACCAGCTTTGATGGTCACCGCGCTGTATTGTCTACTCATGTAGAAAAACGCATGTTGCGTGACCTCCTGATTGACTGCCAGGGAGAACCCAGATGTTACCGGAAGTGGTCAAAATGGTGGTATATAAAGAAGCTAATATTTTTCTCATTACCCTGGAAATCTGAGGGCCTAAGGATGTTTGTTTTGGAGATATTGTAAGCGAAAATATGCCCTATATTGGTCGAACCAATATCTAACTTACACGGTAGGTACTTATGGGATAAAAATACATTTTGTAGCTTCTCATTACAAAGTGGTTTGAATAATATCGGTGCGAGGACTTTTAACAGATGGGGTTTTGGGGCGGTGAAGGCCACTCTATCAAGTGAAAAAATTATAGAACTTAATTCAATCGGGCCATGCCCCTATAATCCCTCTTTATAGCCCCAAAGACATTAATATGATGAATGTGTATGCTGTAGTGGGAGGTTATTCCTTTTGTAGGGCAGTGCTTGTTCTTGCCCAGAGCCAAACATAACCCATTGCTGTGTTAAACTCAGTGCTCTTACCGGGGTGTCAACAAAGTGTATTTCCCTTTCAAGTCTTTATCTTCACCTTCATTCTCCCTTCCCCCCTCCTCTAGTCTTCTGTTATGTCAAGGGGGATGAACACCTACATGCAATCCGATGGTGCTTTGAATACCTTAGTTTAGAAAATTCTGATGGTCATTTTTTAAAACCAGTATCTGCAGTCTTCAAGTGTTGCCATTGGCCATGGGTCATTGTTGTGTTTCATGACCTTGTATCTTTTTCAAGCCATATCCATTTTCAAACAGCCTTGGAGGGACAGACCGTATAATGTGACATTTTATCTTGCTTTATTTCTCCAGCTCTACGAGTTCACTGCAAACAGCCCCTTGACATTAGGAGATGTATGGGCCAAGATGCTAGACAAATTTGCTTTTAAGGGAAAAAAGAGGGAAAAGGAGATGATGTAATTGCTAAGGTGGCTAGAGAGAGCAAGATAAGGAATGTGCGGCTCTCTGCAGAGTTGGCCCAGGCGATTATATCTTGGAATAAATTAAGCATAAAATTATTAGAATAGATTTCGCAATGACAACATTGAGATCCACTTCTTACGTTCTATTTTTAGATTTCTATATTTGGATGGGCAGTACAGCTGCTTATTAGTAATACAAGTAAATGCTTTGCAAAACTTGACCCTGACTTTGGTTTTCAGCCGAGGCTAAACAAGATCTTTTGTTGATAAAAAATGGTTTTTAAGCAGCATTCATAAAATATGTGACTCGACTCCTATTATTTTAAGCCCTTGTCTTTGGATACTTGTTTTTACATCCCATACACATGGCTGCAAAGCACACTTTTCACTTGGTATTTTGACCCAAATCTGGGAATTAGCCGGTTTCCTTGCGACTTCAGAGTTTCTCACACCTTCCCCGACAAAAGCCGCAGGTAACAACTATTGATTTCAGTTGCCTAATTGGATGGTTGACAGATTTGGGATTGCATATTTTTGTACTATCTTGTAGAGTATACATAGAAATAATAGAAAGTGCAGTTAAATTTCATAAAGTGAATCAATATTTAGTTAAGAGTGGGGTAAAAATTAGGATAGGATACAAATAGGTGCTTGTAACCTGCGGTTATTAATAATAAAGCGCTGTATAACTTTAGAATACCCTAACACATCTACTGCCCAACCCATAGTTAAGTGTGTTCGTTAAAACTCTGTGATTGATTACAGTGGTAGGGTATTCTAAAATAAATCCAGTGAACGATCGTGAGCAAAACCCAAGGACATAACCAGCGTAAACTGGGAATCAATTGCACATTGGAATTGCTCAATTTCTCTAAATTGCCCAAGCCTACTTCAGACTTGGCGTGTGAGAGTGTTTTACTACATGAATAAGCCATTTTGGTAATGCGTTTTCTTCCCTCATAGGTCAGAGAGCTGGGAGAAGAGGGATTTCCCCCGAGTGGTTGGGTGAAATGGATAGGGTGTACTTGTATGTGTCAAGTAATCAGTTGAAGAGACTGCATCAACTTCAGCTCACAGGCAGTTAACATAGCTGTGTGGTTTTGTGACTGCAATCCTCCACAACAAGCTTAGGACATTTTGATTACTTATTGATTAATGTTGTGGGATGGAATTTGTACATTACTTGGATGGGGAGTAAGGAGCTTCTCTGGGTTATTGCTTGATGTTTATGCAGGTATCATTCGAAAACATGGACCTCCCCCAAGGATCATGTAGTCTTTGGAAGTTTAACTGGGGATGAAGTCAGTAAGCTCATTAATTAAAAAAAAAGTGTTGAATATTGTGTTTTCCATCAGCTGAAGCTTCACTCTTTATTATTCTGAAAAGAGTAAATGAAGCCTGGACCCAGAGGGTGTATTGAGTCAATCCCATAATGCACCAGTTTTGGGAAATTTCACCTCAATAAGGTCATGTGATCCAACAAAAATCCTCAACATGAAATCCCTGACTTTTGACACTCCTCTTATAGCCCACAAAGCATCAGTCTTGTGGTTCTGAAATTTCTTGAACACTTTTAATCTCCAAGTACTGGCATGTGTACAATACAATATAGGCATGTTGCAATGCATTATGGGATTGATTCAAATCACCCTCTGGTCTGAACCATGCCCTGGCAAATGCATTGAGGGTGGATATGAAACAAAACAAAAGCAAAATATGTTGAACCTGAAATTGGTGTGAATGGTGAAACATCGCCATTATGATTTCTCCTTGGACAAGTTTAAAGTAGTAATTAGCTTGGCCTTAATTGTCATAAGGTGAAGCAATGTGAATGATTGAGGGGGGTTCTAGTTTCAGACTGATGCCTGCATAAAATCTCCAGTATCCTAAAAATATCCTAAAAGTCACTAAGTGAGATACAATGTATCAAGTGATAAAAATTGGAATTCATAAACTACATACATGTGTTTGTTGGAATTCTCAGGTTTAAGATATTTTTTTTCAATGTTTTCCTTTTAAATTTTGTTTCTCTTCGTTTCAGATGGGAATATCCTAAACCTTCTCTATGGGTAGATAATCTTTGACTTGGCAGGTTGAGTGCCCTCGGAATTATTGACACTTTGACAGCGATGTCCATGTCCAAATAATAAATAAGCAATACTCAATGTACTGCCCAGGCTCATGTTGTGCTTCTCATGGCAAAAACATAAGGTCCCCAATCAATATTAGAAAACTATGAAGCTGGGGGTCATTCAACTTTACAAATGGCCGTGCTTGATGGACAAGATGAGCCTTGTTATGTCCAATCAGGGAAGTATGCCATACCAGTCGTTGTGCAGAATTTCTGCAGTAAGAAATGTGTGTAAACACGGTCACTGTATGTATGTTGAATTGAATGCATATTCACAATCGTGCTCTATTTTGGGGTAGCAACACACACACTGTCATTTTAAAAATTGCCAATTGGTTGAAATTAGTGGTGTCCCTGAATTTTGGAATTCATGTAGCGTGATCAATTTGGTGAAAATTGATCTTCTGGTCTTCCTAACCAATCTCAAGGGAAGGCTGTATTTTGTTTTTCTTAATTTTTTTTTCTCTTGACTTTGATTTAACCTGAAAAAAATATATATAAAAAAATTAGAGTGTTATTCGAACCCCAGATCTTTCAATTCTACCACTAGACCACTGAGGACTGTTATGTCGGAATTACAAAATAATAATCTCTTGTGATCAGCACTCCAAGTGATGAATAGTGCCAGTCTTAAACACTTTTATGCTACAGAAGCACCAGTGATGCACAGAATTGAATAGAGACTTCTGTTCTGAGAATGAATATCTCCTTGTCGATAACACACCAGTTTTAACTCTTCACCGTGATTCCACTCAGACAATTCTGGGTACATCACTGCTGTATGTGAATACTCATTCTTAAACAGCTGTGACAATGTAAGCAATTTCATTGGCTGATGCCCGGGTTCAATTCGACGATTGAACCCAGGTAGTATGCGCTGCGTATTGATGTTATTTTTAGGTTGAAGCGCTCTCGTCATCCCACGTTTTGCTACGTTTGCGCGTGCCTGTCAACGTTGCGTCTCATTGCGTATGATCGTTGCGTTCAATGGGTTGTTCGATTGTTGTCACTGGGTGGTGGCAGTCCTTTGTTGTTGTATTTAAGCCGTAAAGTATCGCGAAATTGGGTTAAAGATGATCTTAAATGATAAAGCTGTTTAAGAATGAGAATAAAGGTATGATTTTGGGAACCGGTACTCTTTACGACGAATTGAAACTAGCGACACCATTATTTTTGCGTGGAAAAACTCGGCTTCCGACCTCGTTCTTCCACTTAAAATAATGGTATCGCCTTGGTTTCAATTCGTCGTAAAGAGAGTACCGGTTCCCCAAATCATACCTTTATTCTCTAAATAAAGGTAGAAAATATAAAGTCATTTCACTTTCTGTGAATGTCTTGATTATTTTTTGCAAATTGCCTGTGGGATATGTGGGTCAGTTCTTCCTTTCATCTTTGTCTCACACACAATGTGGAAATTTATGAAGTAGTTCAGCATGGGCAAATTACTTTAACCTCAGGTGTACAGAGTCATTGTATGGAAGGAAAAGATTTTTTGCAGCACAATATATTTTTAAAACTAATACATATGTATCAAGGCAGTGCACCGTTAAATTTATCAGTAATCAGAGATGTAACTTTTCCGGAAATTTCCGGATATTTGACCATAAATAAAAATAATTCTGGAAGTGTAAAAAAACAGAGGGCACATGTGTTGCAGTGGATCAGCGCTCGCCTCATAGGTATAAGGTTGTGGGTTCAAGCCCCGCTGTCGCCAATGTGTTGTGCACTTGGGCAAGGCACTTTACCTCGCTTGCCTCTCTCCACCCAGGAGTATAAATGGGTACTGGTATATATGCTGGGATTGCAAAACAAACTCGCCGTGCGGGAGGAGTGGCGAACCCCCCCCCCCAGCAACATTATATGAGGGAGTCTGGCCCAAACGCCAAAGACAGAGAGATGGGCACTCTGCCTGCGGGCGCACCATTAATGATAAAGGTAAACTGCATCAAAAATCAAAGTTTTAAGTACCAATTTATTTTAGAGAAGGGGTCTTGTACCCGAAGTGTCTTGTATCAGAAGGGGTCTTGTATCGCGTAAGAAAATACGTTCCCTAGAGATTCACTGCATGCTACGCTAAAATTTTGCCTTCCCGTCGGTTCAAATTTTGGATTTTCAGGAAATGGGACTACTCCTCTGTTACATCTCTGAGTAATGTTGTTGATGATAGTCACATCATTGGTATTTCAAAGTTGGCAATAAATAGACATGCCACATGTAGGCTACAGTATCGATAGTATCATATGCCCGATTACAATCCTTACTACTTGGCTAAAATTAGCTTTGGTTGGCTAAATCGGTTGCTCCTTGATATCTAGGAGGCTTAGCACTGGACATCATGCATGCCGCTGCAGTGAATGTAAAACCATATTGCTCTCCGTTATTCTCTCTTGGCGAAGTATGTTTTGTTTTCCAGATGTTGCGATCGGTCGTTACTTTAGATTGGATGGAAAGGATGGATGCGAGAAGCTAATCCTGGCTCTGAAATAAACGTCAAGTCTAGGTTTCTAAATATTGATGATAATCATGGCCATGAGTAGGATGTTTTTGAAAGAAACAGTAGCTCTCAAAGAGATACAGAAACAAACAAATTCGATCAAAAATGAAAACCTAATCACACAAATTCTATAAGCTTATAAAGTCAATTTCAGGTCTTCTATTATGTTTATTATCCCACTCTGATTGATATTACAAGATTTTCTCCACCAGAAGGGGAATGATCCTTGTAAGTTAACCCAGTCATCTACATGGGATATGGCCATCAAGGAAACCATTCAAAGCCTGCAATTCACAAAGGTTTTGAAACCAATGTAAATGTACCAGGGTGATAGTCGGGGACAGAATTAGGCAACCAATTCGTTTATGTAAAGGTTTTTTCATTCAGCGTGGCGTGGACTGCGAGCGGGGTGAACGGTTAATATAGGCTGAGCATGTTCAAACAAAATATTATTAAAATGTAAAAAATGCCCTTCTTGAGCTAGGTTTTTGACTCACGGACAAATTAATTCACGTAAGTAAATTCTCTGTTTTAATAAGCTTAATGTCACAGATTATTATTCAGGCCGACATTTGTTCTTACCCGTCAAATTATGTCAGACGTGCAATTGGTCGCCTTATTCTCTTTCTGACTATAGGTTTAAAAATGATCATGCATTTCTATATTCTGCACAACATATTTTTATAATGCCCTGACAGACTGATTTTGCAGCATAAAATAGTTTCAAACAATCCTTTGAATTCCTTGTAAGGACATTGCAATTTGCACTCTGAATTTGATCAAATCACCATGAGACATGGAATTCACAAATTGTGTTCTTGCCCCTATGAATAAAACTTATTTTCTGGTATTCTAATTTTCCTGAGGACACAATATTGCAGTCCAAGAGAAGATATCAGTAGCTTCCCACAATGCATTGCTTCCATTGGAGGTTTTTTGTACAGGTAGTCATGTGAATCGTTTGAGATGAAACATGGCTAAATTAACAGGACTGATCACAAACTTGCATTTTACGAATGTTTTTTTCTCTAATGATTCACATGACTACCTGTACAAAAATCTTCATTGGAAGCAATGCATTGTGGGAAGCCACTGATATCTTCTCTTTTGCAGTCCAATGACCTATATGTACATGCCAATTCAGAAACCGACCTATATGTATTTGGTTTGTTTACAGCAAATGAATAATGGGTGAACTCTTGGGATGAGCTAATTTGGTTTGATGTGGTATCATTCAGTAATTGCAGTACAAAAATAAAACACAAAGCTAAGACCCCAAATACATTCATTTCCTGTTTACTCTGTGCATTTTTATTTAATTTTATGTTATTGCATTGAACTTTGAATTTCTAGTAATATCTTTCATGGCAAAGAACTTATATATAGAGGACAAAATTGAGGAACCTTTTTAGGTTCTTTAAAGAACCTCTCGATAGGGTTCTTAGATGTTAAAGAACCTTTAAGGTTCTATATAGAGGACAACATTAAGGAACCTTTTTGGGTTCTTAAAAGAACCTTTCAAAAAGGTTCTTAAAGAAAATGGTTCTGCCAACGAACCTATGAGGGTTCCATTTTGAGGACAAGGTTTAGAACCATTTTAGATTCTAAATTGAACCTTTTTTCTAAGAGTGTAGACATGTTTGCATGCTAAAGGTTAGTCCAAATTAAAGTAGTTAGCAAGTAACACCTTTCGGTGATGAAGATGAGAATAGAGAAATCTGTGGCACAGATTATAGTAATTGAGTTTGTCAGCTTCCATGGGCCAAAACGATCTCCAATTAATCGTTGTGCGGTTTATAAAAAGTACAAATTGGTGATACCGCCTCACCTTCGGCATAGTTAGAGAGAAATTCAAATGATTTAGTTTTGAATCTTACCACCGATGGATTGATTCTATTTTTAGGTGCAGAGGTTAATGCAAAGCCTCTCCAAGTGCAAATGTGCTAGGAGGCCAATTTAGCGAAGCCTTCTATTCTTGTCGTATTGCCGTTATGTGGTAGTAACTATGGCAGGAAGATAAGGCTTAAATAAAGTTTGATTTCATTTAGGGTATTTGAAATTGCCAGAGTTTGAATTGATATTAGATATCTGTCTAGATATAAAGCCTGTAAATCGTAAAATATGAATGTTTGCTCATTAATGTATCACCTGTGGCATATTTGAACAATATGGGGAAGGTGCGAAGCCCCCCTTCTGATAGTAAAACTATGCTGGGAGATCCTGCGGCCATTGCATAAATTTCTTGGTGGGAATTAAAAATTAACAGTATTTGTACATAAAAACACCTGCAATTATTAAAAATTTTTTTTTTTTTTTTTTTTTCCAAAAATGTGTGCAAAATATATGGTTGATAAATATACAAGGGGTTCAGACTGGGGAAAACTGGAAAAGGGTTTCTTCCAGTTTCTTCCGTAAAAACTGAATAAACTGGAAGAAATTGGAAAACTGGAAGAAATAAAGAAATGTACTAGATTAAAACCACAAACAAATTAAATACCATATCATCCTGCTTTGCACTTCAAATCAATCAATGCTACTTATTTAACTTTACAACGGTGGGTATTTTTTTTTATCAAAATTAATTTACATTTACAAGTTTATAGCATGTTAGTATACGTGCAAGTATATAGTAAATTTGTTTTCTTTTTTGTCTTGCTATCAAATTTTTCAGATGATAAGTTTAAATCAACCATTTTCCAAGTCTTTCCATGTGCACATTTATACATCACAGTTGGTAATTGCATATGATAATAGATGCAAACCAATGAAAAAGCCTGTTAAAATCTGCCATGGCCAATTTGTTATTTCATAACCAATCATAAAAGTAAGCAACCATTATTGGTTTCTTTTTGTTGTACTGCGTTAGTGGGGAGAACCTGGAGACTATAACATTTGTTGTTAAAGAATTTGAAGATGATCTAGTCCTTACGAGAGTTCTCTGCTTGGCTTTCTGGTGTGATAAAGGTCTAATCTTTTTCCTTCCAGTAATTTTTTATATTAGGCCTTGTAATAAATGCGAGTTTTTTAAATAATGCCAATTGCATGGGGTAGGTATTGGGTCCCTGAATGGTTATTTTAATTATTTTCATCACTATATTTCTTCACTGTATAATATAAAACCAAAAGTGTAAGTAATTGGCTTTAAAATAGAAAATTTTTAAATGACGTTTTTAGTTTCTTCGCTTTCAGTGGAAGAACTGGCCGAACCCTGGATAATAATCATGTCATGTGACAAATCTAAACACTAATCGTGTGAGAAACAATATGTTATCTTACAAATCCATCTATCATGAGAACATGCACACCACCAAATAATCTTTTAATGCATAACCCGAGAACGAAAAATTATCCGTCGATAAATAAACATGTCACGAACTGCAAATCTCAAAAAACACATCATGCATCAGGCATTTTGCGTTAGTTGTATAATCATCACAACAGTCCTCCGCCACAGCCAAAACGTTTTGCGCATTCATACAGTTCCACAACCTTGTCGGGGGGGGGGGGGGGACTTCTTTCTTTCAGCAGGAGCGACTCGCTTCTCGAGATTGCGGAAGGATCGGCGCCCTAGGCAAAGCGCCTCAAAATCCCATTCAACGCAGGGCTTTAAATCTTCAATTGAGACTAATAAATTCTTTTACACCTCATTACAACTGAGGAACTGAGAGTTGCATATAGCTTTTGCATTGCAAAATAACATGCAAATCCATACTCGCTGTGTCTCTTTTTGTGAGTCAATTGCAACATCCCATTTCAAAAAGTGGATTTACTTGGTACAGTGCTGGATGATCATTACCTTATAAATGATTGGTTATTTGAAGAAAAAAAAAGCGAAAAGCTGTTATCATGAGGAGCATCTAGTGTTGCAACTGGTAAAAGAGTGATTTCATTTATCAAATAAAGAGGAATGGGAAATCATGTTAAATGAAACATTCCACGTTTATCAGGTTATCCCAGAGGTGGGGTTGTCTACAAATCTGTTAACACCGGTATCGGGTGACATATGAGCTTGAAAAATGCAATTTCAATCTTGGGAACAAAGCCCAAGAGGGAAAGAATTCATTGCAGCATAGAACAAGTTGTGCCAGTTGACGTAATATTGCGAAGCAATTGGCGAATCTTGCCTCCCAACCTGCCGAGACCCTCCTTAACTGAATCAGACATGATTTTTGTCTTCATGCACGTGTGTGCGTCATTCTTAAGAGATGGAGAATTAAGGGAGGGTAGGAAATTTGGGAATCATGCCAAAAATTCATTACCACAGATCAAGTGTGCTTGTGGAAAATCATACTTTTCAGAAAAGAGTGAAATCGTTTTGTATTTTCATGTGCGACAAAACTGTTTAAGGGTTGTTTTACAATCAGGGTACCTCTTGGCTGAACACTACAATTTGACCCATAAAAACAATGTCTGCACTTTTTCATAAATGGTACTCTTCCAACTTAAAGACCAATAAAAGCACTACCTACAGCTGCAAAGAAACCATTTCAAATGCTTGATGACTAACAAAAATATGAACATATGCATGGAAATTGCTTAAAATGACTGTCTCATTTGATAAAGGTTAATATTTGAGTAGATTAAGTACTCTCATAATGAACATTTGGGACAACATTCAACATACAGAAATAACAATTGAGGCAAGGTAATTAATATCCAGAAATTTAAAAGAATGTGACCATTTGGTAACATGTGGTGTCAATTTGAAATTTAGTGGTAAATTCTGTCAAAAAATGTCCTCTCCATATTTAGGCTAATAACGCTTAAACTAAATTGACAGATTGATTTGTGATATTTTCTTTAAAAACTCTAGTTTATGTTCTATACATTTGTAGTAAATACTTGGTGGCTACCCATTAAGTTTTCCTGTATCATATGATTAAATGTTGGAAGTCGGTGTTCCGTCAAAATCTGTCCTTTCCGAAAACATGAAGTTTGACCAACCATAAAAATTGTTCCTGAAGACGTCACATCTGATTGGTTCTCACCGAGATAGCGATTTACCTCCTTTTTGAAACCGGCCCGTTTCTCCAGAATGGGGATGTATTCGTGAAGAGCATTCCAGATGCAGATAGATGATGCGAAAAAGATATCTCTGATGGCAAACTAGTTTGGAGCGAGGAATCAACAGCTAAGTCATGGAATCTGATGGAGAATATGAGTCAGGGATCCCATTGCTCACGGGAGCAGTGGCTCGGGAGTTTGGGGGCCTATCCTAGGACATGTATGGTGGAGCAGTGTAAAGCTCCCAACTGCTCAGCAGGTTCCCAGGGGCGGGATTGAGTGAATAAGGTCCTTTTCGGAAGGCCAATGGATTTGGATGGCAGCAAGCGAGGGGGGGGCATGCTCCCATCCATGAAAAATCTGGATCTAACTGGGCCTTGTAGGATCATTGATCTTAGAGGTATAAAGCAACTTAAAGTATCCTGTGCTTAGACTTAATTAAAATGATACTTCTTAAAGGGGTAAGAATAAGAATGGATTTTCTGACACAAAAGAGACCAATTTGAAGAGACTACTAGTACAGCAGTTGGGGTTGAGTATGTGGAGGGGTCTTTTGGTGTAGACATGAAGACTGACTATATAGTACTAGCCAGTGGGATGGATTGAGTATGTGGAAGGTTTTGGTGAATATACATTTGAAGGACTGCTGTAGTACTAGCAGTGGGGTTGAGTATTGGAGGGGTCTTTTGGTATAGACATATTTGACAGAAGAGCCCGTGGAAGTCAAGCTTGCACAGTAATGTAGCACTCATACTGGGCTAGTGGGTCATCCTGATTGAGGGAAGCTGAGTGATCATGGACATGGTAAGTTGAAGGTTTTTATCTTTTGTTTTTTAAAAGTTGTTACTGTTGTGGGTACACAAAATAATAAACTGCAACTGAGGAAGTTCAAACATTGCTTTTCTGAGTGCAAACATGGTAACAAACTCTCACAAGCGTCATGATGAGAATTATATCACAGGCTTTTAAAAGAGGAGGGGAGGAATGTTCGACTAACCTATCTGCACATTTGAACACACATGATTATCATCAACACTTTACTCATGCATGCCGTGACTCGATCTAGTGGCACGTGCCACGTTAGGTAGGTTCATCAGTTAACGTTTGCCTATAGCCACACTCACTATGTAAATATAGGAAAGAATTCCCTGGAAGCTGACAGATTTCTGATAACAGGTCTACACATGATCATATAGGGCATCAAATTTCCTAATTTATTCCTTTTGCTCGGCTGCGCAGCACATTCACTGATGATAGGTAGACATATAGGATAACAGGCTTATTGTGAGAGCACATTTTGTGTCGCCCGCAGTGGTGCACGTGGGATGTAATGTACCAATGCATATTTGGTGTGTTTGTCCGTCGCGTGTATTAGGATGGACATATGTGTTGTGTGTTTACGGTTTAGGTTTAAACTTGTTGCTCGCCTGAACTTTGTTTCTGGCAGACACAGAGACTTAGCGACTTAGTAATCACTTTCTGTCTGTCGTAGTCTGTCGTCGTCTGTCTGTAGTCTGTCTGTCTGTCTTACTGCTTCTGTGGGCTGACGTCCGTGTTCACGGGCCTTGTGTAAGATTTATCTGGGTCCGTAAGGGGATGATGAGGTAATTGGAGGAAAGACGCGGGGTCAAAGAGTGCTCGACCTGATAGATGTTGGGCGTAAAATATGCTAATTAAGTATCGAATTTGCATACTTAACGAAAATTTTCCGCAAGGCTTGTGTACAAGGTTTTCTGGAGTTCCGTAATGCGTATAATGATGTACTTGGGTGGAAGGGAAGCGGGCTGGAGAGTCTCGAAACTGATTAGATTTCGGGCGGATTTCGGGCAAACTATTAAGTATGCAAATGAAGCTAATAATATGCAAAAAAAACAGAGTAATGGTCTATTAATTTGAAATGGTACATTGGATACGCGAAATTCCTTCACTGCGAAAGCCTATTATGGTGCGCATCTTTTCCAATTTGAGCGTGTGTGGTATTTGATACAGGGCTTCTTAGTGGATGGCCAAATGAGCTAACTTAATATGCGTAATTACTGTATATCGTAAAAAAGGTACCATGGATAGGCAAAAATCCTTCTGAATTAAAGAATTACTATGCCATGCATTTTGGGTGAATCATAATTGGGTCAAAGTGCAGCGGGCCGATTTTTATGGGGCATTTTTTGATACATTTAATTTAAATATGCTTAATGGCTGTATCACTGAAATGGTACAGGGATATGCAAAATCCTCGTACATGAGACTTCTATGACGTACATCTTTTGTATGAATCACAAGTTGCGGTCAAAGTGCAACGTGGATCAATTGAAAGGGCACTGTTTGATGCAATTGATCTATTAAATATGCGTAATTTGCTTGGAGCGCATAAATGACAATTGGATATGCAAAATTCCTTCGCTACATGAGACTACTATATGGCAACATCTTTGTGTGAATAATAATTGTGGTCAAATGCATGTGGGCCAATTTAATGGGGCATTCTTTGATTATTTAAAATTTGCAAACTAATGCTAAAATGCTTGGTCCATTTCAAGCCAAATTTTCTCAGTTCGTCAATGGTCAGTGTGTGAAATACTATACTACAACCTTCAAAAAGAAATTGATTCAGGAGATTGTTACATTACAATAAATGAGGTCAGAATGTGTTTATTGGTCAGTATATGGCTGTTGGTGAGTTGGGAGTGTACAAAACAAGAAAGAACGTATCACAAGGGGGGGGGGGAGTACACCACAACAAAGGTATTACATCAATATAATAGCTAGTAGATCAGTGCCCATGTTTTCATGAAATGGTTTTTCTACTTCTGGTCCGTCTTTTGGGTTTGCAAGCCTGTTTACATTCTGGGAAAATGTGAAAATACGCAAATTGTGCATTTCACCAATTAGGGACACCTAGGCCGACTCAAATTTTAAAATGTGGGTCATCATGATTTTTTCAAAAAATAGTGTTGCCAAATTGAAAAATTTCATTTTTTACTTACATTTAGTGAATTTTTAAGGGATTTTTGCATATGACGTTTCATGATTAATATCTACAATGGAAAAGTTGTGGCCCTGGGGGGGTGGTTTTGGGTGGTGTCAAATGGAAAGAGCAGGAAATAAAGAATAATATAAATGAAAACCCGGGGTGCGGGCTTAATCCTAACCATCTCCTGGGTTATTGATTTTATGTTGGGGACATTTCAAGATTAATATCTCCCAAACGGAAGAGTGGTTGTGACCTCTATGGTGTATCAAATGAAAGAGTGAGAAAGTATAGAATACTATAATGCAAACCAGGCCCCGGGGTGATATCTCTAAACAGTTTCTTACTTGTGCTCATGTGGGAGACTTTTCAAGATTAATATCTCCACAAGGAAAAGTGTTTTTTGTGACCCTATGGTGGGTCAAATAAATGATAAGAGTGAGAGGTATAGAATACTATCATGCAAAACCGGAGGGGCATACTCCAAACATCTAGTTATGCTATGGTTTAGGACCTTCTCATGATTAAATCTCCACAATGGAAAATGTGGGGACCCCTGGGGTGGTTGTCAATGAAATAAAGAGCAGGATTAAAGATACTATAAAGCAAAACCAGGGGTGCTACTCTCACATCTCTGACTTATTGCTCGGGGGGGGGGGGGTTCTCAACTTGCAAGTGAATATTCCACATGGAAAAGTTGTGACCCCTAGGGTGGGGTCAAATGAAATAGTGGGAAGTAAAACTAGTTTAAAAATTGGAGTGAGTTGATCTGGTTGCACAACTTTTTGGGGACACACTGGACTCGCACAGTTTGCATCTGGTAACGGTGCTGCTTTTGTCTTACAATTAAGCGCGAAAAAGCAGGCGAGGGAGACTTGTGGTTCGAGAACCGCCTGTTTAAATGATCGTGCATGGACACATAAAACTCAATTAATACCCACTCAGGGTAATAGTGTTGTGCGGGGCCCCTTGCTGCACCTAGAGGAGTGCTGGTTTGTCTGGTAGATTTAAAGGTTACAAGGTCAATGCAGAGACTGAATGAAAGGTTGGATCGCAAAAGAAGGGTTGACACATAGTGGTTTGAGAACGCTTGGTTTGTTTTGTTATGATAAAGGATAATAGTGCAAAATTGTTACATGACCATGTTTGTTTGGAATTAGGGGGGAGGCAATACAGGGTTGGTAAAAAAGGGTACCAAGGGTTTATAATTCAACTGGGACCAGATTGCAAGAGAATCGCCCTGCAATTTCTATTTATCAGTATAACAATTGCATTTCATAGAAAACTGCTATGATAGAAGTGTTCAGGGTGGGTAAAAAATGTTACACGGTTTAATAAACAACCTGAGACCAAATTACAAGTGAATTAAATTTCTCCCCGTCTTTCTTATTCTATTCAACTCTACAACAGGGGTTCTCAATCAGGCGGCCGGTGGGCCAAATCTGGCTCGCCAACCATGATTTTGGCTCTCGAACTTGCTCAAAGGTAAAAGAGAACATAAGAAATTCAGGTGTATTTGGCCCTCAAGTAGGGAACTTTCAAATATGTTCGGCATTCTCTGGCCCTTCAGCTAAAATAATTAAGAACCCCTGCTCTACAACATGCAATGGTGCTAGGTTGTTCACTGCAACCCTTCCCATATTATGTATCATGATGAAAATCATTGCAATTTTGCAGAAAATTTTTTCAGCACTTTTGGTATGTCATTTTAGGAGAAGGTAGCATGCCCAACTTTGGCATAACTACATGTGTTGATTCAAATTCCAAGAAGCTGATGGATCTTATTCCAGCACCATTGGTGCTCTTGTTACAACTTTTAATTCCAATGTACTCATCGGAATCATGTTTTTGAAATCCAAAATTGACTCATGTCTAGACGTTTTGGTCCACCTGGTTGGATGACTTTGTCAGTAATGCAATGATTGACATCTGTTTCTGGGACACACCCTTGATTTCTGGTGTTGCAGGTGCAGAAATATATTTTTGTTGGATCATATAGGTCTATAATTGGGGGAATAATTCCTTTGTGATTATGACAGAATGAACTTGAGAAGCCTGCTGAATATGAAAGATGGAGCCAATAACACATTGTGCTATGATGTGATAAATATGATTATTATTAAATTATTATTATTAAAGGTGCTTGTTCCCATCGTCGTTGGGACCCCCTTCTTCGATTTACCTGGTAGTAGTATCAATTTTGATATCAGATGAAAGGCTGTATTATTCTCATTGTCTTCCTGAAATTTCAGCTTTCAAATCCATATATTTCCTAAGATACTGACAAAAAACTGCCATTTTAATGGATAACCGTCAATATTAACAGAAAAGAGAATGGGGTGTTAAACTATGCATTATTGCCTCTAGCATAAAATCATTAAGTTTGTTTCCCCATAATACTTAGTGGTCAGTGTATACATACAAGTGTCTGACTTTCATATCAAGTAGAAAATGTGATAGACAAAAATCGGAAAAAGCACTTTTAAAAATTGTCTTAATATGATTAATTATGTTTTTGTTTTAATTTTGTAATTTCCACATAAACCACATAGGTAAAAAACACTTTGTCATAAACAGTGTCATAACCGGGGGGGGGGGGGGGGGGGGGTTTTTTTTTTTTTTTTTTTTGGGGGGGGGGGGATTCCCCCTTGTGGAGAACCTTGACCCCCCATCCCCCTGCATATAAACTTTACTACATATATATTTTAGCAGGATGTCCAAAAGACAAGACAGATGTGTTGCTAGCTAAAAATCTCCGCACTTCATTCACTCCTTGTGAGATTGCTGGTCATTGAACTGAAATACACTTAAAGAAGTAACCCCTAAGGATTTCTTTCTAGAGTCAAGTAGGACAACTTCAGAGAGCATCTTCTCTTAACTTGGATTGTTTGGAAATGCTCTCATCTCCATCGCTCTGATGACATGTATTTATGGAGGAGTAAATAGAATGTTTGTCATTTCAGGTAGTCTGGGAGCTGGCTCTAGGTCCATCTTGAAGGACTTTGCCCTTTTCTTGGTGCCCATTTTCCCTTTATTTTTGTCTGTCAAATGTTTGTTGTCTGACACTTAGCTCAAGTTGCCCCTACTTCAAATCTATTTCTCTTGGGGATTACATAACTTTTTAAAGCAACTGGCTCAGCCCAGAGGGTGTATTGAGTTAATCCCACAATGCACCAGTTTTAGGAAATTTCACCTCAATA
>JAMKCH010055579.1:0-23262 GCA_023653785.1 Ophioderma brevispina | reverse complement strand
GGAGTTTCAGTTTAAAAGTACCTTCCATTTAGACTGGGAAAAATTATTTAATGAAAACAAAATTAGGGAATTTTTAAATAAATAATAAAACATCTCTAAACAAATCGCCACTGTCTCAAAAACTGCAAAAATATTTGTGAAGGATAAGTTCAATCCTTTAACATAGCAAGTTGGACTCTAAATTGATTTAGGGGATTGGATTTTATGTCATTTTTCTGTAAGAACCCAATTTTATCCGATGCTCCTACCTTAATATACTTAATTGGGTCATCCCCTTTAATCATTTGGGGGTCCTGGGGGGGATACAGTCATCACAGCTCATTTTTTTTAATTTCCAAAATTTATGCCATATTATCAATCAGACATCAGCAAGAAAAATGCGTGTAGAGTACAAAACAAGTATTTACTCAGAATTATGAAGATTGGTATACATATTTGTCTCCACCTAAGTCATGATCCCAGGCAGGTAGGCCAAAACCGTCTTTCGGAAGGGGGCATGGTTCCAGTCTCTGCAAAATATTCCCTGATCACAAAGAAAAAAACGGCCAAAAGTGGACTGATTTTTTAGCATGGATACTGCCTTGTCAGACACGAATTTCCCCGAAGTTTTATGGGGACCTGGCCCTCTCACCACCCCACTGGCTATGCCCCTGCCCAGCAGATCAGTAAACCATCCTACTCAAGGATCATTAATTTTCACCAACTTTGAGTTGAAAATGGAGTTTGAATGAGGATTCAAAATAGGCAAAATGAACATATTGACCAAGGACACCACACTAGTCCAGTGGCGGATTTTTTAGGAAAAGGGCCCTGTCAGCAGCTTAGGTAGGGGCCCTTCAGTGTCGTGAGTATGACACAAGATCTCTAATTTAGTGCGACTAGGGGGTGTCTGAGGGGGCCCCTGGAGAGCAATATTTTTTAGGTGGGCCTGTCAGCAGTTGCTGACACTGCTGACGCTTATCCACCACTGTACTAGTCACACCCAAGCCACACAGTAAATTAACATGTTACCTGGGACACATATACAGCCACATTTAGACATAGCCCACAGGACACATTACACATTTTGTATTCCCTGCCCCAAATGAGGACAATGAGCCTGTCTTAGTCAATGTTTGTTGAGAGCCAGTGTTGGTTTGTGCTGTTTTGTTCCCTCATTGGGAAACCAGGATGGAATTTGCTCACTGCACTGCAGTACATCAGAACCTACTCAAAGATTGTTGAAGGAATGTGCATCAAAAATGCAAAATTGCTTTGTAGCCACGACCGCAGCAGCTGTGAGAAAATTTTGTCGTCACCTCATCTGCAGCCATCTGATGGCGATTAAGTGTCAATGTATCAGTTATCGATTAAAGGTTATCCCAATATAAGTAGTATGTATTTGAATTGCCAGGATTTAAAAAGTGACTGTAACTCGGACCCTCTATTCAACGATGATGAAGAGCAAGATGACTCCGAAGAAAAGAAAAAAGTCCAAGACCAACAAAAACCGCCAAAAGGTTTGGAAGAAGTCCAAGACCAAACAAAAACCGCCATAAGGTTTGGAAGACCAAGAGCATCAATGAGAAGGGGCCTAATAATAGCTTTATTTTAAAGTAATTTTTGCATCATAAAAAATAGCTTCCCTCCCCGCTCCTGCCTGATGCACCCGACCCTCCCCAAAAGAATGGCACAAAAGGTGACATGAGGTCACAAAGGGTCACACTTGAAGTCACAAAGATCACCTCACCCAGTCCCCTCCCAAATGCACCTTACCCTCCCCTCCCCGATCGGCAAACCCACCCTGATCTATTTGTTCAAAATCGAGACCCAAACCCCTCCCGAAGCACGCACCACCTCCCAACACCCTAACCTTCCCCCAAAACCCCACCCTGTTCCATCCCTAAACACCCCACCCTTCACTACCCATACCCCACCTTACCTCTCCCAAACACCAACCCTTTCACCAACACCTCAAATTCCTCCTCCCTAACACCCCAGCATTCCACATGACAGTGGCGTCCTGAGGTTCATGGCGGTCCACCGAGGCACCTGGGGTCACGATGGGTCCCTGGGAGCACCAGGTCACAGGGTCACAAGGGCACATGGGGTCCAAGGTAACATGGGTCACCAAGGTACAGGGGGTCACCAAGGTTACAAGGTCACCAAGGTCACCAAGGTCCCATGGGGTCACCAAGGTCAATGGGGTCGGGTCACCAAGGTCGCATGGGCTCACCAGGGTCACATGGGGCACCAAAGTCACATGAGGTCAATTCACCCACCAATCCCTACCTGATGCACAGACCCGTCTCATGCATGATGACCCGACCCCTCACCAATTGAATGGCACCCAATGTGACATGAGGTCCCAAAGATCACCTTACCCATCCCGATGCACCCTCCAAACTATATCAGCCCCCTACCAGTGCAAACCTAACCTTTCCCCTCCCCGATGCATCCCCACTGACCACTCAACCTACCACTCCCGACGCATTCCACCTCCCACACCCCAACTTCCCCAAACAACCCAAAACTTTTTCCCCTAAACACCCCACCCTTTCATTTCCCCCTCCCCAAGCACCCCACCCTTTCTCCCACCACCACCCCAGCCTTCCTCCTCCCTGACACCCAAGCCTTCCCCCTACAGATGATTCACACACAAGATGTATCCTATGGCATTGTAAGTTTTTTATGTAGTAAAGAATTTTGAATCATCCGATGTTAGTGTTTTTAAGCGACTTTGATAGCAATTATGGCATATTAATTAGCTCATTTGCATTCCTAGCCGGCAGTATCACCAATTTTGAAAATGGAAATGGGTTTGCATGCAGTGAAAAATTTGCTATATCGAAAGGAATATTTCAAAAGATAGGGATACGCAGATTTTTGCATATTAATGAGCTCATTGATATGAATTCGCCCCGAAATACGCCCCCCAACGTTACTCAGGTGGAAGGAAACTATTTAATCCGCTTCATTCCCGACAAGTTACACTCATTATACGCCTATGGAACTCTCCAGATAACTTGTACACAAGCTTGCGGGAAAAGGTTAACGTTTTTTTGACGACATTGAGGTCAAGGTTCACATGAGGTACACCAAAGTCAGCAAAGAGATCACAAAACATGTAAATCACAACCGGCCCATCCTTTGTACCAAGTTACTCATCGTAGCCCTTACGGAACTTGGCAGGAACCTATTTATGACTATAGTATATAAAGGCTGAATAAGATATTTCCCGAGGAGGGTTTGTACTCAATTTCAAACAAATTGTGTTTTGCATATTCTAAATGATTTGTCCATCTACGAATACTTTCTGATTGCTACATCAAAATCATTAAAGAGACCTGAGGAGATTTCCAGAAGAAGCGCCCCAAATTTTTCTCGAACCCCGGGTTTGTTTTAAAATTGGAATGCCTTACCAATGTATAGATCATACCTGAAGTGAATAAGCCGACAACCGTCTTTACGTAAGAAGATGATGATTAGGACTTCTGTCGTGCACGACAGAAAAGTCAAAGCATGGTTTTCTATGGGGGCAACGAGTTACGATGAGGCAAGTCAAACCAAGGTTGCGTTTTATTTTGCACCTGTTTGTCCATAAACCTTCGAAACGTTCCCGGATCCTCAGTGAAAATTTGCAGAGAATTCGTTTAGCCTAAAAAAATTATGTACTTTAATTGCATGTATAGTAAGAAAAGAAATCTTCAGTAGCAATGTTTCGGGTTTCTTCTGTATTAAAAATCCCAAGATTTAAGACGTAGCTAGTCATTTACGACTATAACATTATAATTCGGCGTACCCGGTGCCACAAAAAGCAAAAAATGATAAGGAACATCACGACCATACACAAGCTGAACTGAAGTAATCCATATAACAGTTGTAGCAAAACACGTGCGAGCAGGTGCGACTCATGGGAATCTGCATCTCGCGGGAACTGAGGGGGGGAGAAAAAAATTAAATGAGAGAGAAGAAAATAAAATAACCGGAAATAAAATTGAAGTACGAGTCCGTTTTTCTCCAAAATAAGGTTCGAAAACGAAATAAAATAAATGAATTCCCGAAATTGTCGCGTGCGGTGCCAATTAAAGAACGGTCCGGGAAATTCCCAAGCCAGTCTAAGCTTAAACTATACTGATCTTCATGAACTTTCAGCTCATGACCACAGGTAGCACGTCACCCACTGTAATTTCTGATCACCAAACTTTGAATTCCGGTGAAATATTCTAAAACTGAGTTCTAAAACATTTGTTTGTGTCAAATATACGATGTGGGGCCTGCCGTGGGGTTCGCCGTCAGCCATTTTGTACAGCTTTTTCAAGCTAAAATGACGTATTTTCGCAATAAAAACACCCATGATGATATTACGATTTCAAATCTATGTTAGTCATTTCTAAATGATTTTTTAAAAATAATTCTGACTTAATTACCGTTGTTTATTTTGTTACTGCAATTAACAGTAGAATGGAGCTATGGAACTGTTAGTTTTTGTTGAATTCCATTTAATACATGGGGGCGAGGTAATGTCACCTTGCATGGTCCGCTCCCGGCCCTATGAACTGATGTAATTTGAGTTAAAAAGATGTGAAAAGAGATGACTAGAAAAAAAGACACAGAAAAATCGATATAATTGATTTTCTGCGAATTGTGTTTTTTATTCACGGAATTAAAGAGGATCTAAGGGGTTCTGAATGCGTTCTTGGAGAGAGAACTGTACGTTAACCCGGCATGCGCATCACCTTTGTCACAAAAATTGTAGAATGCCGAAAAATATGTGGCGGGCCAAGATCGTTGATATGGGAGGCGAATGGGGAAGCAATATACAGGGGCGGAAATAATCGCACTGCTGAGATTAATTCCTGTTGCGGATTAACACAAGTTATATAAAGTTTAATCTCGCACCAAAGACAATGAATAGTACGTATTTAGAATAAAAAATACCGATGGAATTAATTGTCTCTCAATATAAAATTATGTGAGGATGTCTTTTTCAACAACTGCTCCACATGCTTCGGCACTCTTACGCTGTGTGTGTATCATAGCCAACACGGGACACGAGGATCATGAGTGTCAACGGGTCACGTGATCCTCAGGGAAATCCCAATGAGTGTAAACAGGATATAGACGCCCGGTGTTGGAAACAGTGATGAGTTCATGAATATTAATTAGCACTATCTCGATGCCTAACGTTTTATCGTGGAGTCTTTACATGGATCAAAACTTGGATATTTTGAGGGCATCTATTCATGAAATTATGTCATACAAGTGCTATAGTATATATATACTGATATGAATAATATACACAAACACAAGCATTTTGGCTCGAAGAGGCAGACTTTTATTAGGAACCACAGTGAGTAAGTTGCATGGTGCAAGGCAGAGAATCTGAGCCAAGGCCGGGGTTGTAAGTAGATTTACAGACGCATCATACAGGCACATTCATTAAAACAACCAAAATCCACTCCGGGCCGACAGGACACAATAGGCCCGCAAATTCCAACCACGCTCCCAAGTAACTCGGGTACTGATATCGATAACAAACACCGCCGCTCGAATCTTCATAATGACGAAAAAAGTACCGGACACACTTGCGAATTTTATACACTGGAAATCAGATTCCCGCAACAAAACACCGTCCAAAAATGACATTTTACACACCAAAATTTCAAAATCCATTTTATTCCATGAGTATCATCCATAAGATCACAGCTTGCGAACTGTAATTCAGCGCAATCAAGCAAGCATTAAAAAAACTAGGTAGGGCGTTAAACAGCGGCAAAATCGGGCAAATTCTGCAACGCGAGGGCAAAGGATTCTATTAATTACATTAATAGGACAAACAGTCCGAGACCAAAAAAAAAACGGCCAAAGGTTGGAGATAAGTCTGTGACCAAAACAAAAAACAGCCAAAAGAGTTTGGAAGAAAAGTCCGAAGACCAAACACAACAGCCAAAAGGCTTTGGAAGAGAAAAGTACGAGACCAAACAAAAAACAACCAAAGGTTTGTAATATTAGAAATATTTTATGTACAGATTATCAGTTAAAGTGAATGTGATTGGGACAATTTGCTATGTACTGATATGTCAATGACCAAAAGAGTATTTAGAATATTAAAAAGTTGGATTGATTTATTTATGGGTGAGTTGGTGTAAATTTTTCGGGGTTTAGAAAGTGACTTAACTCGGGCCCTCTATTCAGCGATGACGAAGAGCAAGATGGCTCGGAAAGTAAAGGTTGTTAATTATTAGAAATATTTTATGTAGGATTATCGTTTAAAGTGAATGAGTTCCCCCATATATGGGAAACCAGGATGGCCTTGCTCACTGCACTTGCAGTATATTCAGAACCTACTCAAAGTGTTGAAGGAATGATGCATCAAAGCAGGCAAACTTGCTTTGTTGCCACAGACCGCCAGCAGCTGGAGAAAATTTGTCGCCATCATCTGAAGCCACTCTGATGGCGATTAAGTGTCAATTTATCAGTTATCGATTAAAGGCATCCACTATAAGAGGATGTATTTTGTATTGCCAGGATTTAGAAAGTGACTGTAACTCGGACCCTCTATTCAGCGATGATGAAGAGCAAGATGACTCCGAAGAAAAGTCCGCACCAAACAAAAACCGCAAAAGGTTTGGAAAGAAAAAGTCCGAGACCAAACAAAACGCCAAAAGGTTTGGAAGGAAAAAGTCCGAGGAACAAACAAAACAGCCAAAGTTTGGAAGAAAAGTCCGAAAAGACCAACAAAAACAGCCAAAAGGTTGGATGGAAAAAGTCGAGACCAAACAAAACAGCAAAAGGTTGGAAGAAAAGTCCGAGACCAACAAAAACAACCAAAAGGTTTGTTAATTATTAGAAATATTTGTTAGGAGTTATCAGTTCCCTAAGTTGATGTGATGGACAGTTGCTATGCAACTGATAGTCAATGACCAAGGGGATTAGAATAATTAAAATTGTTGATTTGGATGATTTCTTCTAGGGTCGAGTGTGGTACATTTTTTTGCTATAATCGTCAGAATTTAGCATGTTTATGAATTCAGGCTGCATATGTAGGTTTTTGTGCATTGACAAATATTATGAATGCATCGTGTAGGTTTGACCAGACTCATAATGACACGTGCAATGCAGGACTTGTGCATTTATTTTTGGATTTCTTTTGTTGCCAAATTCACTCATAGCTACATGTACAACTCACCACAACGAGTGTAGGATAGTAAATTATGAAATGACCTTTAGTGCAACCATTATGGACCAGCAGAACCTGGCAACAATGAACTGATTGGCTGTCAGGACCACCCCCAGAACAAATCCCTTTATTTAATAGCAAAAGACCCTTTATATAAATCATTTTGCCCTAGAGCCTTCTATATAAAATAAGGCATTACGACAACCTTTTATTTTAATGCTGAGCCTTTATAATGCGAAAACACAAAGGCCATATCAGAGATTCATCGAAGAGTCAAAATATTTGTAAATTTGTATGAAATAGGTAAAATGAAGAATAAACTGTAGAATTCCGCATAAGTATTTGTGCCAACTAAAGAATTGTCAGAAAAGGAAGAGAAAACGGCAGTGTTAACGCTATATGACTCTCCATTCAGTGACATGGTGTGTAAGTGTCCGAACGGACTTAATGACTAAAATATCGACTGTCTTTATTAGATTGCTTTTGAGCTTATAATTTGCAGGTATGTTAGGTAAATTATACTTGGTACAACATGCAGAAAATCTGATTTTGAGATTTTTGCATTTTCTGATTTGCAAATCACCGATAGAGTGCCTTTTAAAAAGAAAAGGACATGGTTCTGCTTTTAATTCCATTGTTTCGCAACCGCTCCCAATAAATCCTCACCAGCAGTATTGCTGTGATTGGTGTGTATTGTGTCCGGACACCCTCGTTAACGGGGAACAAAACAGGATTTAAAAACTTTGGTAAACTAAAAAAAACCGCCACGCAGTGACATCAGTGAGACTTGTTGCACCAGTAAGCTGGCACACTGAAGCTTATTAAAGTGCCGGTGCTTTTTTTACACAGTGCACAAAGATGGCATCTTGAGGATGCATCACAGTGGGCCAGGGCAGAGTCAAAGCGTGCCAAAACCCTAATTTAATTTATCTATGCTTCTATATATTTAGAGTCTTTCTTTCAGAATATATCTTAAGAGAAGGTGAAAAACAATTGTTCCTCCAAATGTTCAAGAAATTATTCCCTAACGTCTGAAAAATCTATTGCAGCCATCATTTTTTAAAATATCAACGTAAGTTAAGATTTCCGTCGATTTCCGCCTCTAAATTGATACAGACGCTTAAGAAAAGAAAGTTTCTTCATAATGGTACCAAATTTAACGTGCAGGTCTCTGCAGTCCTTCAACACAGGAGGGAATTGTTTTATGACGCCCGGTACTACCAAAAATGAAATAAAATTCACGTGGTGGCGTACGTAGCAACAGACATGATACGCATAGACCTACATGTATAAATAACGCGACCATGTAGTAACTATATAAGTTAGGATATGGGTCGATCTCTCCCGCCGTTACATTTTATACAGCTATCCGAAGAAAAGATTATCTTTTTGACAAAAAAAATCTACTTGAATCTGTTGCAATCTGATACACTAGAATCATATTTATGAAGTAATTAAATCTTCTTGACCAATCAGAAAAAGCATTTTTTGATGATGTCATAGGGAATCCAATGCTTCCACTCGATTCCTGGGGTCACCAAACCTTATATCCATCAATCAACCTTGTATGAAAATATATTGGTCTGAGTTTAATCTTGAAAAATATTCGAGCTACCATAGCAAAACAGAGTATTTTCCAGGACGTCATAGGATCTCAAAAATGCTTCCACATCATTCTGCTGGGGTCACCAACCTATATCCATGCACTCACATCCGATATTATATGCGGGTCGGAGTTTAAACATTGAAAATCTTCTTGACCATCAGAAACTATTTTGATGACGTCATAGGACTCAAAATGTTTTTACGTTCAATTTCTTGGGTCACCAAACCCTTGTCCATGCAATCAGTCATGTATTCCTCGACCAATCAGAAAGCGTATTTGAAAACGCCAGCTAATATTTGTGAATAGCAATTTTTGAAATTCTGCCGGGCCTCTAAATCTAACCCTAGATGGCTCCTATTATGAGAGGTAAAGGTTTTGGCAAAGGAGAGTTATTGAGTTTTGGCACACTTTCACCTCATTCTGGCCCACGTGCGCCTTGTGTAACAGATGCGTCAAGTTTATGGCAAAACCTATACAGAATCTGCTAGGGTTGCTTTGTGGGCTTTCTTTACATGTTGTATAAAGCGTGATTTTTCACACATCTGGGTGGGTAAAAACAAATGTTCATTTCTCTGATTATGTGCTTGTTAACCACTGGATCAGTCCATTTCGATCTGTATGTGTTCTGTGTGTTCTGTACAGGATGCTGACCTCTACCTACAGTAACACACATATCTATTTTCACAAAAAAAAATGTAATGGAGCTTTTGTAATGAGAGAAAATTAACATATGAAAAAAAACGAAACTGTGATCGGGCACCAACCTTCACCTCAGCCAGGGTTTTGAGGGGACTTGTACCCTACATGTACACGTCAGTTTTTGCCAATGAGGCAAAATTGTCGAGTAGTGAACACCCTGTGCTAAGGGAGCGGTCATTATTTATTTTTTTTTTTGGGGGCGCTGGGGGGATCTGGAGGGATTTCAAGTTTTTTTCGGCAAAAATTTTGCGCGTTTACCCCCTCGATTCCGTTCAAAAAATTTCACGTTCCCCCATGATCATGCTGATTTTTTCCCATTAAACGTTATTTCCCCCTCTCGCGTTGATTGAAAAAGTTCACGTTCCCCCTCTCTCTTACAAAATTTTTTGGGGGTTCCCCCCAAAATCTCCATTCCCCCCTGGCGTAAATAATGAACCCTCCCTAAAAGGCCCAAACTGCGTAAACAAAATTATATGCACCTTTAACGAGTAATCCTTACAGTCATATATTTCTTTGTGTTCTGACCTAGCACCAAGCTCAACCACGAGGACGGCTTGGTGTTATCCAAGTTTTTCTGACGAAGGTTGTTCCAAAGTCCACATAAAAGGACTTGAGGCAGAGGCTAAAACCCCCCTGTTACGACAGCCCCAATGATGGCCCAACCACAGGCAACAGTTAGATAGAATATTGCTGCAAAAATAAAATGAGGATGATGATTAGTGAATGGTGTTCAACTATAGGAGGCAATACCATGTAAACAACTTTTATTTATGTGTGCATGCCCTTCATTGGGGTAATCGCATTTACAAAAGAACGCAGGACCCGTCAATGGCTGTCAAAACGTCATGAGCAAGAAACTGGCAGGGACAATTCTGCACATAATTAGCTCATTAAAATACCTAATTTTGGCAAACTGTAGAACTCTTCAACCTACTTCCTTCCACCAAGTTAAAACATTATGTCTCATGGAACTCCAGATATCTGGCAGTAATTTAAACAAAATAAAGGAATGCCCATTTAACTAATAGCGAAAGTCACCATAAAAGATTTGGCATGCAATGATGGGCAGCCTTTCAAGTCGTGAAGGAATTTTGTGTATCCGATGTTTTACAATAAACCAACCAAAAATGGTAACAACCACACACATACAGCCGGAATCTGCTTGTTGCAACATTCAAGATGTTTTAGGACAGGAAGCATAAAAAAAATAATGTCGCGGTTTATGAACCGCTAAATCCCCCTGGCGGGAGCGGTTTACAAAATTTTTAAAATAATGAGCGAAATGTTCTTACCCTTGTGATTTTTTCTTATTTTGTAACAAGTTATGTGCTAAAGTTACCCATTCTGCCCTTAAAAATCCACTTAAAACCCCAAACAAACCCCCCTTAAAACTGGACCACCCCCCTTACTTTAACTCGTTGCAACCCACCCTTAAAACACATAAAGCCTCCTTAAACCCAGACAACCCCACCTTAAACCGGAAACCCACCTAAACCCAACATCCCCTTAAGCCCAGCAACCCCCTTAAACCCAGACAACCCATGGGCAACGTCCAGCCGCAATGCAACGCCATGCGAGTGCGGATTGTGTGCAACGTCTGCGCAATGCATACGCGTAGTTGTGATTAAAGTAGGTGACCTAAAAACCCCCTTAAACCCAAAAAACCCCTTAAACCCAAAAATCCCCTTAAAACCCCAACAACCCCCCTTAAACCTGGACAACCCCCGAAACTCGTGCAACCACCTTTTAAACCACACAAGCCCCCTTTAAACCCAGACAACCACCCTTAAACCCGGACAACCCCTTTTAAACCCAGACAAACCACCTTAAAACCCCAACAATCCCCCTTTTACATTAAGTCCGACAACCCCCTTACACGGACAACCCCCGTTAAACACGGACAACCACCTTAAACCCCCAACAATACCCCTTAAACCCAACAACCCCCCTAAAGCTGGCCAACCCCCTTTTACCTTAAACCGGGAAACCCCCTTAAAGCCAACAACCGCCCCTTAAAACCCGGACACGGCCCCCCTTAAACCCGGAACAACCCCTTTAAACCGGACAACCCACCTTAAACCTAATTCACCGCGAGAGTACATGATCCCCCCCCCTCTAAGTTTCATCAAAATCGGACTTAGGGATCTTCAGATCGTGGGTTACACAAGTTTTTGGGTGAAAAATACCCAAAATTTACCCACATAAAAATGGCAAATTAGCTATTTAATAGATATCATGCGCCACAAACCTAATCAGCCCGAGAGTACATGATTCCCCACCCCTCCACAAAGTTTCATCAAATCGGACTTATGGATCTTCCGATAGTTTTGGTGCACAAGCGTTTTGGGAAAAAATACCCCAAATAACTCATGAAATTACTGCAAATTTAGGGTACCTAAATAGCATCTGCCACGCCCATTTTAATCTAATCAGATGAAGGGCATGACAGTCCGATTCCCACCCACCAAGTTTATCAAAGTGGACTTATGGATCTCAGATAGTTGTAAAACCCCAAATTACCTCCTAATTATGCAATTAGTACCTAATTAGCATATGGCCATGCCCCATAATCTAATCAGCTGGAAGGGACATTGGTAGTCCGATCCACCCACCAAGTTAACATCACAATAACCCTTATGGGTCTCAGTGATAGCGTTCACAAGATTGTGTTGGACGCCGCGACGCCTGACTGATGCCTATAATCCCCTTTCTGCTTTTCAAGGCCAGGGGGATAAAAAAGATAACTTGGGACTTAATACACATAAAGAAAATCTAAACTTGCTCAGCTTTAGGGACATCATTGTTTTGCAAATTTGTTGAAAGTAAAATTCTGTCAAGAACATGCGGTAAAATTCAATTTACAAGCAACAGCAGGTTGTTAAAATTTGTAAAATACAACAGATTATAAAGGGGGTTTAGCATCCTTCAAATTATTGAAAACGACTGGAAGGAGATGGGTATTTTTTGTCATTGAAAATACCACATATATTGCTTTAATATCGTCTTTTCTCTTATGGTCATTCATATGAGCTTGAGTATGATGCACCAATGAGCTTTGCTTTAATGGGCATTCCTTTAATGCTGGGATGTCTTGGATGCATCAAAAACAAATTGGTGGTAGTGGTAGCATCAGTTTTCACATAGTGTTACACAAGCAAAGCTGCCGGTGATACACTGACTCCTGATATTTTCAATCTTGTCACATGGCAAATCATTATGGAGCAACTCCTTGTTTTAAAAATCTGACTCTGAAGCCCATGGTGCTCTGTCTTTAATTGCAATAAAAAATCATCACCAAATTGTGTAATGGCTCCAAAAAACTAAGGATTCTTGAGACTGTGATCTTTATCAAAGTCAATCAATTCAGTATCAAGTGCCAGGATGACCACCAACTCCAATGGGCGCAGTCTTCCCTAGCTATTGCGTTAATTAAACATGCTGAATCAGTACATGCTTAGAAAAAGGCTGTCAAGCAAATGTAGTCATTTGTTAAATTTACATTTTTAAACAATCAATTCTGTATGGAACTCTTGGATCTGGAAGTTCACTAGGGATTAATTAAAAGGCCAATGCATTGATTCTTCTTTAAGCAATATTAGCACATTTTGAAGAGCGCCCCCAATTTTTCAAAAATATTTTGAGATTTTACCGGTTGCATTGGTAACTGGCCAGTAACTATACTGTGAAATGGTTTTTTAAGCACTCGAAAATGTCTATGTGTAACAAACGAAGGAATTTTGTTAATTAGAATAATTATTAGCGGGATCCCCGGATAATAATTCCAACGGCTGCCTTTTGAGAACGGCCTTCCAATGTGAAAAATAGCGGGAAGAAATAGCCCATGCATGTGTCTACACTCATCCATTAGGTTTGGTATTGGTTCAGGCAAGTCAAGTTATAGGTATTTTCTCGAGGTGGCACTGTTTCATCAGAGAAGGATGCATAAACATAGCATTTCCAGCTCTTGCGTTAAGTCTCAATCTAGGATCCCACTTCTAATTACAAAATCGCGTATTTTATGATAATAGCATTTTTTAGCATTCTCGTTCGCATGTATAGTTTCCTAGACAATTACCACTTAACTGTGGGCAAAATACAATTTTTGAAAATTGGGGGCACTCTTCAAAAAATGTGCCAATATTGCGTAAAACATCAATTTATATATTTGACTTTTTTTTTTTTTTTTTTTTTACTTGGTTTTTGTTATAAAGGGGAGGGGGAGTCAGCTTTCTTGTTACCTTTATAGACCTTCATAAAAAATTATCTGCTCTTCGTTTTTTGCTATTTTCAGTTAAGAAGGCAAAAAAATTTGTTGTTGCCGTAACCCAACCAAACCTAGAAAAACCTGCTACCCCAAATTAGCACAACTAGAACACAATCTGCAGACGGTCCCCTTGATTTTCATTAACAATTCAATTTTTTTTTACAACCACACAAAGATAAAATACAGCATTCAACTTGCGCATCCCCCTGGCAGATGGCAGTATACAAAAGTGGTTAGTTGCACAGTTGACCTTTGACCTTGGAATGTTGACCTTTGACCCAACACTATGAAGGAATCCGTATTGCACCTTCGACCAAGTTAGGTTGAATCGGACTTCAAACTTTTCAAAAACGACCAGAAAACAAACTAACCAAACTGGAACATGACCTCAGTTGACCTTTGACCTTGGCCATGACCTTTGACATCATTCCACATATGAAGGACCCCTATTGCACCTTCACCCAATTCTGGTTTTAAATCGACTTAAACTTTTCGAAGGAGACACAAAAACGAAAACCTACCAAACTGGAACACATACATACACATACGGACATGCCACCCTCGCAATATCCCCCTTTGCCTTCAAGCCAGGGATACACATATAGCAGTAAATTGGCATGATCCCACTAACAATATGACAGTATGGAACATGACCTCATATGACCTTTGACCTTGGTCTATGACCTTTGACCTTGGTCTATACCTTTGACATCATCCAATATGAAGGAACTCCTATTGCACCATAACCCCCAAGTCTGGTTTGAATCGAACTTCTTTTCAAAGGGGACCTGAAAAACGAAAACTAACCAAACTGAACACACTACACATACATACAGACTGCGCGCTATCGCAAAATCCCCCTTCTGCTTTTCAAGCCAGGGGATAAAAAACATTAAAACAAAACAAAAATCTTTGCTATTTCATTGAAAAAACTCGTAGTCAATGTTTTGTATTGTTTAGAGTAAAACAATGTGGAGTGATTTCATCTTTAAAAAAGATTATATAGAAGCTGGAGAAACTGGCAACCCGAATTAAATTAGAGACAAAAATACACGGTCTCGAACCCGTACCTCTCGCTTTCTAGCGTGAGAAATACCACTGGCCACAGAGGACTGTGTTTACGTGGCTACCAAGAACAATCGCCATGTATTTTAGTTTTATTTCAGAGTGTACCCCAGGAATTTTTTCTCCGAGCTCTATATAATAATTTATCAAGTTACTTTCTCGAGTTGTATCATTTATTTGACTGCGTGCATTGAATTCAGTTTCGCCTCGTCATAGATTCTGCTAGAATCATGCATCATAGCCCACCTTCTAAAAATATATATCTTTATAAAAAGATGAAGGTGAAGTTCTTTCCAGAAAGTATTAAGATTGGTAGAAAAAAGCAATTATTGACAAAATGGAATGACATTATTAGCTATCACTATCTACCTAGTTTAGTTCTGCTAGTACCCCAGGGAATATTTTTTTTTTTCAATTCAGTAAATTTGAAACCATAAACAAGAAAGCACTCTTATAATCTACAACTGAGAATTTTTCCACTTTTTGTCCCTTTTGCACTGTAGTCCAAAATCAGCCCCGTACAAAGTCTACGGGAATCCACAGATTGGTATAAAAGCTAGAGTCGGACTCCATCTTGACTCGGCGAGCTCACTGGTGGACGTTAGATGTTACCGCCAAGCCCATTACCACTAAAACTTACGGCACGGAAAGATGCACTTTCTCGTTGATTTCGCCTAGGCGCTCCTCGAATATAAAATGATCCTTAGACATGATCCAAGAACATCGTCAGGCATTTGTTTGTTCAGAAGTTTACCGTCGGCAGTTTATCAGCCCGGTGTTTTTTTGCATATTTTCCAAAATGGCTTTTCCAAAATATCATGGGCTATCTGTTCGTAGTTGCATGACGAGTGTGACGGATTTAACACAGTAGATGTGCACAGTTGTAAGTGGTTTTAATTAGTATGGAACTTTTGACCTCGGAATGTGCGAAAACAGCGTCCGCCTGCGAGTTCGTTTGTATTATTGGAATCAGCGAAATAAAGCGTGTTCGGACCCATCACAAGAAATACCGGAACATCCAGAGGCTTGACAGGATTATACCTGAAACCTAAAAATTTTGAAATTCTCAAACACTCCCCAGCGAACATCATTTGTGAACATTTGAATTACAACCGTCCTATTACTCTGATAATCACTGGCACCACAACTGTTTTTCCATCACCAACCCAAATATTTAATGCTTTCGGTCCCGCCTTGTAGATGTGACACAAACCACATCGATTCTATTTGCGTTTCCTGGGTTTTACGTGCGAACAGATTGGTTAGGGTAAGGGTAAATTTTTTTGTTTTAATTTTAGGCTAACGTGATATGCGCGACATGCCAAAAGTGAGAGTTGTGACCCTTTTTTTGAGACGCATCTGTACTCAGTCAGTTTATTGATTGTAATTTGATCTTGCTAGTATCACCTGTACATTTTAACTGTCTCCTCCATCTCATCTGTGTAATATTAGCACCACTCAATTACTCCGCTCTAAATGGCTCCTCACCGGGCAACTTAGGGCACCACAACATCTCATTCGCAAATGAATTTTGAGTAGCAATTGGTTCATCCTGTGACTGTTATGAGGCTTGTGCATACCACATTGGAAGTTATTTTGTTTATTTTTGGGAATGTCCAGGAGCGTCATGTTACCAAATCTATGGTGTTTACACATTATCGAGCCTACAACCGCCATGCATCACATGCACTTATTACTGTGCTTGGATGAAGCATTTTTTATTATGCAGAGTGTTTATTTTGTCACTTATTACACTTCAATCAATATCAAATATTGTGTCAAATTATCTTATAGTCGCCGCAACAATTGTTTGAACTAAGCGTCGCCGTAACGTACCGCCGTATGCGACCTGTACACAAGCGTATCGCGTGTCTATTTTAATCATTTTGTTTATCGCGCTGTCTACAGCAGTACGACCTTCACGCACACATGCAGCAGATTGTTCGAATCATTCGAACAATTATTCCTCAGACTATAGTCCACGTTTCAGGTGCGTGTACTATGGCCGCTTATACAAATTAATTACTTATTTCAGCATTTGAAAACAGATGTTTACACATAGATATTGTTGCTTAAGCCTTGGAGGATTTGAACTAAAGATGTCAACATAGGATGTTGATAGATTGTTGTCTCCTTCACAAAGATTTCATTCATTTGAATTGGGGGGGGGGGGATTCTCACCAACATTCAAAATAAATAAGTACCAATTTGTTAGGTTGCATATGGTGAGTTTTGACAGAGCTCAGCCACATGGGTTGAATCTCTACCTGTGCTAAAATCCAGAACGTGAAGAGTGGATGTACTAGCCACATCTTGCCACAAAGGCTGGGAGCTAGGTAATAACATATCATTATATAAATACAGGCCATGACCAACTGGCAAATCTAGCATATGAATCATTGCTGATTAGTTTGAAATTCACCTATAAAGCAGCTTATCACAGTTAGCAATTCAACTCAGTCCCATATCAAAAGTGAAATTGAACTTTGCATTTCAGTCTGTTCTATCTATAGGGGAAAGAATAAAAATATAGAATATACATGCAGCTAAAGTGTTATTGTGTTTTTCTTTCCTCTTCCCCTCTTAAAGCAATAATAGCACATTTTTTTTAAAGAGCGCCCCCGATTTTTCAAAAATTTTGAGATTTGTACCGTGTGCATTGGCAACTGGCTAGTACACTATACTATGATGGTTTAAACTCGAAAATGTCTATGTGTCGCAAATGAAGGAATTCTGTAATTAGAATATTTAATATCGGAGATCTCCCATAATAATACAACGGCTGCTGAAACGGCATCCAATAAGAATACCGGGAGTAGCAACCATGTACGTGTCTACGCTCATGCATTAGTTGTTTTTTTTTTTGGTCAGGCCAGTCAGGTTAGAGGCCATTTTCTGAGGTGGCACTAGTTCATCATGGACAAGACTAAACTTAGCATTTCCAATAGAAATCGCTATTTTATGATAAATACAAATTTTTTTTAGCATTTTCGTTCCCAGGTGTAGTTTCCTAGACAATTACCAACATAATAAAAAATTTTTTAGTGCAGTGATGATCAAATTTTGTTTGAAAACTGGGGGCGCTCTTCAAAAATGCACTGTTATGCTTTAACCCTTTTATTGCATGTTTTTAAAACATTAATACCTACAGGTTTGCAATCAATCCCGCATTGAATCTCATATTTCACAATACGGTGCACCACCTGCAGTGATTACTCTTGCCATCCCTATTTTTGACCACAAAGGTCAACATCACCATCAAAAATCACCACTGAATTAAAGGGAATGAGCAGCGATAATGCGAGAGAATAAAAAAAATATGGAAATGCATTTTTTTAAGCTTAAATAAATCAAACTATATGAAGAATTCCATATAACTGGTTTATTGTACATGCATTAGGAACAAAAACACCAAATAGTAACAAAAATGAAGTATCCGAGGAAATTTGTCATACCGTCTCCCGCAAATAGACATACAGCGATGGCGTCTCGAAAATCTGCACTAAACACCTGATTGTGGTTTACATCAGTACAGAATAAACAAGATCAATCATGTTGTGATCAAACTGTACTGGTCATGACACACAATATTACGCTTATAAATCTGGGAATTCCAGGGACAGGCTTTTTTTGATCAAGAGTCAGAATTTTGATACGCACGTATAGAAATTACAGAATCATAAATAGTACTGCTTGTTCTTTAATACATGGTATTTCAAGCAAACCACTGCAGGTTTATGTTAACATATCCATGCCAGTAACAAATACCAAAAATCGAATAAAATTTATGATTTTCTCGATGTTTCGGATCAGCAAACTGCTATCCCTTTAAGACAAGAAGTAAGATATTATGTTGGAAAACAGCTAAATGAAAGAGCCGGGTGTGATCGGTTAATGTAAAACAAAAAAAAATATTGTAACCGGCCTTTCAAAACATCATCATGGTGACAGTGACATGCGTTATAAATGTACTTTCTGTGCAATACATGTCGTTGTATTATTCCAGGCTTGGATTTTGACATTTCCCATGATGCATCTGTAAAACAGCACCTCTTTGGGGCAGACGTTGGCGGCATACCGATTGTGAGTTGTGAGAATTGAATTAATCAACTTACCAAGATAGAGAGAAGATTCGCTCCTTTTAATAAAATCATCAATATACGTGGTCCCCAGAGTTATCATGGTGGTGGAACCTATACCAATGAGAACTTGAGCAGTAAGAAAAACAAAAGACTATGCCAGACAGGCTTCACCTTCAAACCACCATTCGGCAGAAGTCTCATTGTAACCGGATCCTGTTAAATTGCAAGTTAATAACGAATCCCCTGCGTCAGTAAAATTTGCTGATATGCCCACCTATAAAGTGAGGGACGGTGAATATTAGCGAGCCTATCCCACAACCAGGCACTGCGCTATCCTTTTGGGCCGATGTGATCCCTGCTTGCCTCCGTAGTAGCTGCTGACAACGACGACCAAAGTTCCAATGTCGTAACAGCTTATAACTAGTCCGCTTAACGAGCTGCTCAAACGAAACTGTCTTTCTATGCTAGTGATGACGCTACTAGTGTAACCCAGTGTGAGCTGACTTTGAGCGATTGATAGCAGCCGGAGAATAAGACGAAAAACTTGCAGTGGCAAGAAGCTTCTGGAGTGCTTTAGGACGCCATCGGCCATAGCCGCATAACGGACGACCACTGTGATGCAATTGTGAGTTTGATAACGTTAGTCCCATGCTGGAGTCTGAAGAAGAATTTGTTGCGTTACTACTACTAGTTGATTCATTGGATAGCGCCCTCCAGCGAGTGTCTGCCATAATCCTGGCAGCACAAATTTTTTTGCCCGGGATATCTGCATCCACTGAAAATGGCACCGTCCAAAGCCGATCAATGAAATTTTCTTGGTATCATCTCTGATATGTTAGCATTGTTAAATATTTGACCCAGCCACAGCCGTGCATACTACCTGTGTGGGAGAGAAAAAGAGAAGAAATTTTAAGGAAAATATCCAAGAGTACCCCCTTCAAATTTCTACATGTAACAAATTCTTTTTTATTTTTGGCCTTAGGGTACTTAGGTATTTGTTAGTGTAAGGCCATAAAATAAAAGAATTTGTTTCCTGTAGAATTTTAAAGGTCGGGGGCACATATGGAACTTTTTGAAAATGTCAACCAGTAATGACAAATTTTGAGTCCAAGCAATGCATGCTTTTTTCTAGCTATACATGTGAAACCATACCTTCAGTAATAATGCATGAATAAGAAATTCATTTCAATCAGGGCCAATAATAATCCAAACCTGTTTTTAGCCAACAATTTACTGTACTGAGAAGACAAAATGCACCCCTTTATTCCTTCTCTTTCTGTGTGGTTTTCTTTTTCCATCGAAGATGGTATAAAATCGGAGTGGATAAAGCACAACAATTGGGCAAGTTGACCCTAGCATATCAAGAGCTATGTGCAGCAAGCAATGATTGGCAGAAATCACAGTCATGCACAGAGTTGGGTGGTTTCTCATTTAGCAGTGCAAAGTCTCTGGTTCCAATTATTTTAAGAATTAGGAACATGGTATATGCCTACTAGGAAATTCATCTACATTTCCTAAGCAGCTAGAAACAAAACTTTTGATGGATGACAACCCACCCATCCGTGGATAAACTTCTCAGTTCATTGACATGTAATGGATGATCTGACCCTGGTATTGAGAGTACCATTATTTGTACAATTCCCAGATAACACACAACTATGAGTTACAATATGTCTCATCCACCAAGGCACAGTTCGTGGGTTGTACTTGTACATGCATCGACATGAACTGATCTTGTGTATTCTAGGTATCATTTATTATACACAAAACGCAGGGGTGGTGTTTTCTAATACACGCGTGAATGAAAGCTAAGTGAACTGCCTCTTGATATTTTGTTGCCTCATAGTGACAAGCGTTGTTTTAAAACCTGTTTCCTTTAGTTTGAATTTTGTAATCTCGGTGCAATGGACTGTGGCTAAAATATTTTAGAATCTATTTGATGAGAAACTACCCACATTGTTCCCCATGCTGAACTCACTTATAAAATGGATATGGCTGTATTAGGCTGGCGTTTCCAAACCTGTGGTATTTCAAAATTAAATGCATGAGTATGGTTTGATGCCTGAAATATATACTGTGGTTTATAATCTCCTCAATATGCGAGGGTTCCTTGATCTCAAGTATTACAACCAACATATTAAGTACTAACATCCTCGCTAAGCGAGTTGTCTTTTTAAGACTATTCTTGTTGTTGTTGATATTGTTGTTATAGCAGAGACGAATAGTTATTTGTATGAGATGGTAGTATTTCGTTAGGGTGACAATGTATAAATCCAAAACTTCAGTCTGGAAAAAAACCACGCATGATCAGCCAAGCATGATTGGAATGTCGAATGAAACCAACAGATACCCAACTGCAACTATGTACTATGGCCATAATAATGAATATATGGCTATGAAAGTCAATTTTATATTCCCGTAACATTTTGCAAATCATAATGAGGCACTATTTTATTCATAATTTGAAGAAAAAACAGCCATTTCCCAACCTTTCAGCATGCTCTAATATAAGAGTTACCAAGATATTGTCAACCACACCCTACATTTAAAATGATTTTATATTTACTAAAATCACATTCACAGGATGTGATTCACAAGAAGAAAACTGATATTTTTTTGAATATAAAATAATGAATTTGTAGGGATTCAGCATCTCAAATGCGGCAGAAAATTATAACGCGGGCGGGTTACAGGAAAACAAACATCGACTTCATATGACCTTCGTCCAGGCTGCAACATAGGTGCATTCACTTCATACTTTACTGCATCTCCAACGGCCAAATGTACATTGTCCCTAGCACCCATTCACACACTGACATTACAACTCAATGTAACGAAAATGAAATTACATTATTAGATTCAAAGGTGCAATGAAGATTTCAAATAACAGGTTAATGTCCCTAAAAAAATGTGAAAATTCGATTTTTTTGCCAATAATAGTAATATAAAAGCTTTCTATAAAACTATCCCCATTAAAGGATAAGCTGAGATTATTTCTTGAACAAACATGTCTATTTATAATTGCTATAGGAGCACATACTAAATTCAGGCCTATTTTTTATACTGAAATTTAATGAAAATCAACCTTGGTGTCACTTTCAAGGGTGGATTCTTAGCCAAATACCTGTTAAGAAATATATGGGGGGGTATTATTGGTATGAAGAATCACTACAGATGACACAATGTATGGATGTCCCCCAACCAAATCTATCATTGCCCCTTAAACCTCAAAAGAACCTTCACACTACTGCTAAAATTACCTTGCAGTCTTCTCATTCTATATAGAACATGTGTATTGTGAGTATTTATTGCAGGCTTTCTCATTTTCCGAGAAAAGATTGTTTTTAAGGCGAGCGAGCTTGATCAAGCACTCATGCACACCTGATAACACGAGATTTCCAGAAGAAGTGCCCCCAATTTTTCTCGACCTAAGGTTTTTTACATTTTGAATCTTAACCCAAGGTTAGATCACAACCTGAAGTGAATACCGAATCCAAACCATCTTTCTGTAATAAGATGAATTATTTATTAGTTTCTGGTCCTGTCGTGCACGACAGAAAGTCAAAGCATGGTTTTTCTTATGGGGAACGATGACGATAGCAGGCAAGTTCAAAACAAGGTTGTAGTGTAGAAACCGATCATCATAAAGGTTCTGAACCAGGCCGATATTAAGCCCCTTTTTTTTTATTAACAAATATAATCTGAATCGGAATCGGCAAAAAATTTCCCTCTACCAATCTCATGAAACGATACCAACCATTACTACAAGCCTAGAAAATGGCAAACCCATCATTTCAAAAACTCACCTTATCTGCCAAATGAAGACCTTAGCTATATTTTTCGATTGGAATTACTAACAGGATGCGAAACAGAGGTGGCACGGCTGCATCCGCCGCTCGCAAATTTGCTTTTGCTACCCTAGTTATTTGCGCCGTCAGTTGAATTCTACAAACTTTAACCTGCTGGTGGATAGGCCAAGGGACTTCCTGATCATGTTTTTAAGTGGTGGAACTTGCAATTTCTTCTCTGACATTCGGTCTTTTTGTTTCACCTCACATCCTGGTTCATCGTACGTTAAGTACTATACTACGTTTTCAACATTAGCCTGTGTATTATCTACATGGGTACCATGGAACGTTTCAGTGCATTCATGATCGAATCGACTTTTCCGACCCGTTTCCCAAGTATCCCCCTTGTGCGCACCAATGGGTCCGGTTTTGGTAAGTTATTACAACTAACTCTGATACAATTCATTTTGCTTTCTCATTCCCTCACTACATCGTGAACATTGGGTCTTCTCTAAACGAAACTTAAACACTCTCTTGGAACCTGTCCACCATGATTTGGCTTCGATAACATCACCACACACAAACGGGCACTCAAT
>JAMKCH010055576.1:0-24762 GCA_023653785.1 Ophioderma brevispina | reverse complement strand
TTTCTCAATTAATACTATCAGCTGCTGAATATAAATACAAATGAGTTTAGATATGCATATGCGAATGCTATCTACAGAAGATAGCTACAATATAGCTATGATGGATGGACAAACTTTTATATTGAATATTGTCATGATGCTATTGTAGCAGCTTCCAACTGGAGATAGCTATCATAAGCAATGCAAAAGTAATAAAAAGTAATAATAGAGACTAATGATAGAGCTCTTGGAAAACATTTTTCCTTTCCCTCAATTTTGTTTATGTAGCTCATTCAAAACTGCTCAAATGTCATATGCATACAAATCTCAGGAGTATCATAGTCTTTAATATGTGATAACCACTATGAAAACTTCGCCGTTGAAGCTATGTGATATTTCGTTCACTGATCCGCTAAATCCTTCAGTCCTTGAAAACGTATGGACTTATCCGCAATGTTTGTTAGTTATGAATGAGGGCCGGGGACTCCGGCTACAAACATAATTAATGAGCACTATATAGCGTGTAAGACATCTCCCGATCGGGGCTTCTTCAACCAGGGTGGCATGCAGTAACAGTCAAAATTTTAAAGGGTTGAATCTATGCATAATGGAAAACGCCATAAGTTTATTACCACCAATGCAAGTCAAATATGGTACGAGTATAAAGGTTAAACCTTCAGGATTTGCCATAAAAAATGTCGGCTTATGATAAAATGTTTGAAAGATGATTAGAAGGAAATAAGTTCGAAATATTACTTGTCAAACTGTAGCGATCAAAGGCTACAACTAGATACGGATCGATGCAGTAAATCCTCTGAAACTTCACTCATAATTCCGATTTTGACGCGGAAAGTAGCCATCAATGATAGAATGGTTTATTTGCTACACCTATTGTTACGATTGCACATGTGGGGAAATTTATGCAGCTTCTACACATGTAAATACAAATTTCCGATGATTCAACAACCTGTCTGTTTCTCAAATATTCTAACATCACGCAACATCATTTAATGAGCAGCTCTCAATCGGCGAAATGTCCTACACAGTTTTCTAAGTGATAACTGCTTCTGGTACCAATTACACGTAATAAATCAGTGATGACCCAATCCCATGCACTATTAAAGGAAATATGTCATGATTCTGAATATTTGGAAAATTTGGTATGGATGGAAAGCTTAAGTAACATAGATTACATTTAAATCAAAATAAGTTGAAAATTGTCCACATTTGTTGAGTATTTTGCCCTTTTAATTTTCCGCCCAATAGCTTACTCGAAAACGATTCCAACAAATCCACATCGCAGGCAAATGGTGACGTCAAAGTGATGACCATCCATAATTAACGTCGTTGTGACCATCATATCGCAGTGTTGCCACTTTAATAATAATTAAAACACAACGAAATGAAACAAAATATGTCATTCTGTAACTTATTTTCTAATTTTATTATTACTTTCATTAATCCATCAATATTACAGTGTCAGCAATAACAATTCGAGTCAACACGATGTTTTGGTCATCACTTTGACGTCACGAGGAGAGCAAAATTGGGCGCTTTTGATCAATGAAGCCGTGGCGAAAAATCCGCCCGTTTTCTTCGTATGTCAAAACTCAAAAAAACAAAAATTAAAATGCCTCTATTTTGTTAATTTTACATCAAATTGTATTATTTTTTCGGGAATTCGTGATGTATGTACATATATTTTATGAATGTAAGTCAAACTGAGCTTGACAAAAATCTTGACATATTTCCTTTAAAGGTGCTTGTTCCAATTTTTGTCTATCGTGTTCTCTACTGGTTATGAGAGCCTGACACCTGTATACAATGACCATCAAATACCGGGGGAAACAAACTTGCGGTTTGTATGCTAGATGCGATAATGCATAGTGCAATGCCCTATTCACTACTGTGCTAATATTGATGGTTAAAACCATTAAAACGCTAGTTTTTTATCTGTATCTTGAAAAAGAAATGGATTTGAAAGCTAAAATTTCAGGACAACAATGAGAAAAATACGGCCTTTCATCTGACATCAAATTGATACTTCTTCCGGGTTAATCGGGGGGGTCCCAAAGACGATCGGAACAAGCACCTTCAATCTCCCATGATTGATCCACCATGGATTGCATGGTAGATTGGAGGTTGCATTGTATTAAAAACATTGCAATGCATGTTGACTTCTGGCATTCTTAACAAGTTTGTAAGCACAACATTTAGCCACCATAAGTAGCTCTCTGTGAATGGACCGAACATGATTGATTCATTTATGACTCTGGTGGGTTAATTATATAGTTGCTTGTATCATTGTATGCAATAACTCTTTGTACAAATGTACACTGCAATACACAAATGCTTGAAGGCCAACTCAGAAATTTCCCGATGATAACGTCCTCAATTTCCTAACAAATCAAAGTTTTGCATTATACATAATGCTTGTTCACATACTAATTACTATGTGACATGTAGCTCAAATTGATGTCCTTCCTACAGAAAATCACAATTTTGTTATAATTCAGGATCTGGAATTTTTATTATACACAGATATGGTACTGTTATACTACACATAAAGGTTTATATTATAAAAATGGAAAATCAGATTAATCTCAAAATTTTGGAATTGAGCACTTGAGATGCCTCTCTTAAACTTTAGTTCACTATTTTTAATAAAAGCACACAAAAATTATCTATCAAAACCTCAGAGTCTGCCTTCAATAGACGTGGAATCTGGAAGGAATTGGGATGGTTGGGAGCTTTTGGGATGGCGTTACTCCATATGCAAATATACCTTTAAGACCAACTGAAATGAAGACCTGCATAGAAAATAGTAGGAGTGTCTGGAGAGCCATCACTGATGTCAGACAGAAGTCCACAGAGTGAGCGAGTGAATGTAGTTTTAATGTAAACTATTGTGCTGTCTACTGAAGATAGCACATGCAAAGTACCAATTTTCTCCTTATTCCTCAGTCCTGTTTCTATTGGAATACAAACTGACTGTCCCAATTTTATGAAGCAACATATTAGGCCTTAAAATAAGCTTGATTGATTGATTGATTGATTGATTGCTCTTAAACACTGTGTAAAGTGGTAACATATCTCATCCAAAATACTTCAAAATACAACTTGATCTTGACACTTGGCCAAGTGCAGATATACAAACAGCTACACTCAAGTATGGAACATACATTGTACCAACTTTAACCCCCTGAGGTCTACCACCTTTCTTGCAGTATCTGACTGGCTCATTAACTGATATAACATGATATGACCTCTGAGTAACCAATCAAAATAGCCCTTCTATATATCTTGGAAACCTTTTCGCTTTTCTTCCCATGTCTCTGATTGTTTTATACATTGGATTATATGATGTAAATTTAGCAATCACATATGCCACAGTATCACACTGTTTTATACATATCTGGGTAAAATGTTACGGGGGTAAAACAAAGTTGGGCAAATTTTTGCCCAACATTGGTAACAACCGCAATTTGGGTAAATTTTAATGTACCACTTGGTTGTGTAAATGTCTAATCTCGCATCCAAATAGTTTTTACCTATTAAATGTGTATCAGAACCAAATTTACCATTAATTGTTACAATCAAGGAAATATATCAATATTCTATGCATCATACATGCATGGCATCAATATATGCATGGATAATGAATGGTTGAATCAAACTTGAAATATACTGTACATGAAACTGTAATAACAAATAAATACAATATATTTAAATATCACTTCATTCTGAATTTATGTAATTTTCAAATTCTTTTAATATATATATTAATATTTTTATGACTTATCATTTTATTTTTTGTTATAATTATTATTATTCTATTAGGCCTATTTATATTAACTAATCGGGTCTAATCAATATTATTTATAAATATAATCAATAGAGCCTCTATTATTTACCAATTTATAGTCACAAGGCCCTATACAAAAAGCTACTGAAAATGAATTGAACTTATGAATCTAGGGTTGACCCAAAATAAACAAACTCTAAAATAACACAAAACTTAATATGATCAACTGATAAGTTAAAAATAGAATAAATGCATAATAGAACACAATAGATGCGCATAAAAGCAAATATAAACATTACTTCCTGTTACAAGGAAAGAAGAAACTAACAACGAAAACTGAGGAAATAATAAAAAGGTGATATCTCGAATTCTCAATGCAAAATGTTGAAAATTCTTCATATTCCGCCCGGGCTAACATGAAATTTTCCAGGAATTTTTTTTGTGAAAATTATAATTTTTCCCCAACTGAGTACCATACCACGGTATACTTCCCCATTACTTTAGTTTTCCCGCTGCTTTCATGTATTTTTATCTTAAAGTTGGTAAACAAAATATCATTAGTTGCACGGATTAGTTACCACTTTTGTTGGGTAACTTACGGTGTCAATCCCTTCCTCCTCCTCCGCGGGTATACTTTCATTTTCCCGCCCCCCCCCCCCGTTGCATGTATTTTAACCATAGTGGGTAAAACAAAATATCACGTGGTGTATTTGAACCAATTAAGCATCGTCTGCAGTTTGGGCATCATCATTGATCATGGCGGAATCAGTAGCAGAGAGGTTGTGCCAGTGGGGATGGGAAGATCTAATTGACGTTTTGCAGGTAAGATCACACTTTTATAACATATAATAACTTAAATGTGGATCTTGGTACTTAGATAAGTTATTGTTTTGTGTGGCTGTATTTTTGCGACCGTAAGCTGTTAGTAAAGCGTACGCTTTTACAAGCCGTTCAGTGTTCAAGACACACTCATGCAATACATACCTGGCCTATTCATTGTAATGTGACCTGTCAGCATATGACATGTCATCTGCTACAGGCCAGTACAAGCTCGTTGATGACTGTCGTCCATTGACATCGATTGAGTTCACATTGAGGTTTTACTGTCGCAAAATACCAGCACACAAACAAACAACTATCTTAGTACCAAGATCCACATTTATTTATCATATGATTATAAAAGTGTGATCTTACCTGCAAAAGCGTCATTAGATCTTCCCGTCCCCATGCTGCATTGGCTAAATTTTACCACAATTATTTCAAAATAAAATAACCCAATACCCCTGAATATTACCATATAATTGGGTAAAGGCAATACACTGCCAACAGTGGATAAAATTTTAACCCAATGATGTGGTAAATAAATAACCCCATAACCTTGAATATTACCCAATATAATTGGGTAAAGCACTACAGCGCTCACAAGTGGATAAATTTACCCAATTATGTGGTAAAATACTTAACCTCCATTAATGACTTGGGTAAAAAATTAATTATGTTTGCCAACAAAAGGGTTGTTTTTTTACCCTTATTTGGGACTTTTAACCAACCATGGTTGGGGAACACATTTACCCAGAAAATGGGTTTTTTCCTAGTGCACCAGCGGTTGGGTAAAATTGGTTAAAAATTTTTACCAAACGTCTAACAGTGCAGACTTCAGGGGGGTTAATCCGCGTGCATAACTCAAAGTACAAGCATGCTGCAACTAAAAGGGGGAACTGGGTATACCGCAGTGGGTATACTCAAGGCAAGGTACAAAGCTGTACAATTCCGTAAACAATGCATCTAATAAACGAAAGAAAAGAAACCACTACATGTTGATGCAAGACACCCTTTAATATGACTAACCAAGATAAATTACCCCAGCAAGAAATGCCAGTATGCATTCTTTATCATGCACATTAATATGCGGTGGATGTACATCAGCCGCGTTGAAATTTTGTTTAAATTTTCGAGAGAATCAATCTAACGAAGGAGGCCTACAATCCGGGAAAAAAGTTGTTAGAACACAATCACTCAGTGTTAAAATATGCGTCTATTATTATCAATGTACTTGTGTTTGAATGATGTCAAGTTTTAAATGAAGGCGAGAACTTGTCTCTCAAACCATACCCCGCCCCCACCCCTATCAATCAATGTTGGGAGAAGGAGAAGTGACAAGGATGTTGGTAAATGAGGTGGTCAACATTGAATATGGGAGAGAGGGGGAAATTTTCAAAGAGAGGTGCATTATGTTCTAACCATTTTCCCCCGGATTGTAGCGCAAACCACTGACATCAAATGTCAATGGGAACAGGGGCGGTGCGCCAGGGTAAAATCATTGAAGGGGCGAAAGATCATGGGGGGGGGGGTGTGATGAAACAGTAGGAGGGGGTGTGATGATGAAACAGTATATACCAAATGTGTGATTGGAACTTCATTTTGGTTAAAACCCCTAACATTTGAGCAATTTATTGCCGGTTTAAAACACGATTTTTCGAAATTTGAAAATATCAGGGGGGCGGCCGCCCCCCATGCCGCGCCCCTGAATGGGAACAAGAATTATGCATGTGTAAAGAGGTTCAGCAATTGTTAATTTACATGGTAAAGATCTATGACTGTTACCCCCTACAGATTAGATTGTTATTTTAAATGTGGAATGGTAAATGATGGCTGTAAACTTGCAAGAAAAATTGACCTTACCCCCGAATTTCATAGCAACATGCGTTATGTAGAAACAAGTTATGCAGGAATTGCGGTGGCGTACAGGCCGGTGGGTGGGGGGGGTGGGCACAGTTGCCTTGCCCCCGGCACCCCCCACTAAAAACTGAGAGAAATTCCGAGATCTGGTTTAAAATCATGCTTGCTATCAATAATTAAGTATAAAATTTGTAAGAATATAAAACAAGGGGTGGCATTGATACTTTTTAATTTTGATCCGACATACCACTATTAACCCCCCCCCCCGGGGGTACTCATGGAAAGGGTAGGTACATATGCGCCGCCGATATGGTCCCTTTTTCATGCCTTACGATAAAATGGTTGTTTTCCGACACCTGCTACTATAACGATGGGTCACTTTTTGAGGTCATTGCTACTATATAAATGGGTCCATTTTTCAATTTTTGGTTGCAATTTACTATGAAAATGGGTCAATTTTCCTAATTTTTGCTAAAATCACAATGAAAATGGTTGATTTTCTGATTTTTGGAAAAAGTTACTATGAAAATGGGCCGGTTTTGCTAAGATTACTATGAAAATGGTACGAAATTTCAAAGCCAACTGTATAAATGGGTCGAAATTTCGGAACCAACTATATAAATGGGTCATATTTTTGTTCACTATAAACATGGGTCAATTTTTTACCCGGTGGACGCACACCTGTACCCAATTTTGGGTCGAGTACCCCTCCCCCCGATTAACCCTATTCTTATAAGAAAGACCTGACTGAAAAAGTGACCTGACCTCCACAGTGCATGCTAGTATTCACAATCCAGTAGCTTGGAAACATTGGGATTAACTATACCATAATCTCATGACTGAACAGGTAGGAAATATGATGATCTTTAAGCAGAATGTTAGCTTTAAAGGTCTGAGATGTTCCATTGAGGAGAAAAATGCTGGTTTCATCTTGCCCCTTTTTATAGGAACAAATAGACTTGCATTTTAATGGCATGAAACCCTAAGGTCAGTATGCACAAAAAGTTAGACCAGGTTTAAAGTTAGACCTGGTCTAAGTCAAAATTAGTTTTGTCCTCAGCTTTATGATTAGCACATCAGCCAAACACACAACTTTTGGTCACATTCCTGATTACATAATTCAGACCAGACCCACCGGCCAGATTTCAACAGGGAAATTTGGTCTTACGTCAGCTGCTACACGCACTAGTGGTGTGGACCCTTAGGTCGGTATGCACAAAAAGTTAGACCAGGTTTAAAGTTAGACCTGGTCTAAGTCAAAATTAGTTTTGCCTTAAATTGATAGTTATTGTGCATACGGACCTTAAACACTTTTCAACACACTTGTTTTGCATAGCACCTCAGAAGCAAATGTGTCATCACTGTGAGTGGTTTCTTTAAAATCTCCATTATTTAGAAAAGTTGAACTGGAAGAATGTAAGATCTATATCACACCTTTTATTTTTTTTATATTATTACTAAGAGTTTCAAATATCATACTTTACATGCCATCATACACAATAGGTTCTTATTTTTAATTCAAAGAAGGTTACTTTTTTATCTGATAATGTTTAAGGTTATGGAAACAGGCTGGTACCTTCTTACACTCAATAATTCAAACTTGGTATGGTTCCCCACATTTCAGCTCCTCTGTAAAGGAAGTATTTTTTACACATATAATTAGCCAAGGGGTACAAATTCAGAATGGGGCATGACTGTATCAATTTGTAGAATAAATATGTCAAAACTTTACCAAATGGATTAAAATCTTAACCGCAGCACTGCAATGCCTGTTTTTATTCATGAAAACAGGCATTAATTTAAAACTATTATTGTTGGGTCCTTTTTTCAACAACAGATAAGGCATGGGATTGTTTGAGAATAATTCTCTACTTTTACACTTGATTGGTTAAGAACATCTACTGAGAATGTCATGAAAGATTTATTGGACAAACAAGTAGAATAGAAACATGCATGCTGGTCCCTAAGCACCCTATAGAAAGCAGGCCTGACTTTTTGGTTATTACATGAATGTCAAAAATAACTAAGTATCTCGTATTCACAAAGAGATCATTTTGGGCCATTCTTTGGGAGTCCCACATGTGACCAAGTCAGGTTATGGCTGGGTCATCCCGGGAGGGGGCGCGCGCTCTGCCCAGTATTCTGTGGGGTAAACAAAATCTTGTCAATCAGCACATTTTGGGACAGTTACAAGCCTTTCAGCCTCCTGTTGAATTTTATGTTTGTTTTTTCAAATCCTGGATCCGCCCCTGAAATTTCATCCCCCCCATGACAAACAACAATCTCGCAAAAGTGGAAACATTTTTTTGGGGTGTGGACAAACTCACCCAAATTAATTTTCCACTTTCACTAGTAACACCCCCCACCACCAAACAAAACAACCTTTGTCCGAGTGGTCACTATTGGTGACTTCCCAAGGAATGGCCCCTGTTGGGTTAATCACTTCAAGGCATCCTTATTTTTTTTTAAAATGGGTTGAAAAAAATCTGGGGGTGCATTTTTCTGCAAATTGCAAATGTCTTTTTTGTCTCTTTGAGCTTACTACTGTTAAATGTGATGAAGGAAGAAAACAAAAATATCACAAGAGTAAAGAAACAAATTTATCAGATTTAAGAATCAGAGAAAAAAATTGTAAAGAGCAAAAAAAAAAGCTCCTCTGTGTCTGAAGTGCATTTACAAACAACCTGTTCTTATTTACACAAGCAACCTTATTTACACAAGATGTTCTTCACATTTATACAGACAGTCAACCTTCTATTTGGTTGAAAAATGAGAAGTTATTACATTTCAGTAAAGACACTATCAGTGGTTTGATATATCCGAAAATCGCGAAAAAAAAACATAAAATCAATTTTTGCCATTTTTGTAACAATAAGTTACCTACATCCCGCAAATGATAGGACCAAAGCCACCTAAATAAGGACAAAATCTAATTTTAACCATTTGTCCGTTCGGACACTAACTACAACACGTAATTGATGGGGATTCATATCTTTGGACACTGCCGTTTTCTCTCTTTTCCTTTTCTGTTAATTCTTTAGTTGGAAAAATAAACTCATGAGAATCCCTACCGACTTATCCTTCACTTTTAAATTTTTAAATCTTTCCGGTAATCAACTGATAGTGTCTTTAAATTGGTATCAAGATCATGTTGGGAAAAGTCATGTGCGATCATCTCTTACACTGATGGATTATGAATTTACTCTAATAAGTTTGAACATGTCATCACACTTTCCAAATAGCCTGAATACTATGGCCTGTGTTAGTATTACGGTTCTTTAAATATCAGAGTGATCACTTCATTCACTTATCATTATCTGGGCAGGCTAATTGGGGCACGCTAATTGTTCCCACTCCTCTTTATATTACAAATCATTGATTATTTCACTAGCTGTTTCTATCTTAAAAGTAGCAAACAAGTTCTGTGAGCACAGTAGCTTCTATTTTAAGTAGAATTACTCTAAAAATGTATTAGACTTTCATCCCACAATATAAAAGTGAATATTTTATAATCTTTCTCTGGAGACCGCTAGCACCAAAAAAGGTTGAAAAAAAAAAACCCATGTGTGCTTCTCCCGGATTCGAACCATAATCCTCCCTTATGTATACTCAGCATAGCACTTCACGTCCATGCCAACTGAGCTGACAAGCCTGGGTGGTAGAGGAGCATAGATATCATCTATAGGGGTTAGGTCCAAAAGGGGTCCATCGCTTTCACCTAGCGGATAGCATAGAGTATATTTACATATCCACATTGTATATGTATAACACTTTGACAGGGAAGAAAAAGCTTGAAATTAGGTTTAATAGCCGTTTTTTTGCCTGCTCACAGGGAATTTTCCACCTCCCAACAAACAGGAAAATCTGCCTAAAAAACCAGGAAATTGCCCCCTCTGCATGACAGTAACCCCCGTTACCTCCCGTTTCACACTTGCAGCAATCGCCCTTGTCCCATCCCTCCACCTTGCCCAGATTCATTTATCCTCCAATCCATTCAACCCAACCCCCCCACTCTCATACTCCACTTACTTCTTCCATGTATTCTTTGGTTATCCCCTCCTCCTCGGACCGCCCACCCCTAACTCAAGGGCCCTTCTTAAAATATGCTCAACATCTCTCCTCAGCACGTGCCCATACCATCGTACACCATTCGTCTTCGCCAACCAATCCACCGCTTCTTCCAAACCCAACATCTGCATCAAGTCCTCAGTCTTCTTCCTATCCATCAACTTCACACCACACATTGCTCTCATCATCACCCTCTCTGTCCTTCTCAAAATCCCCATCTCATTTTTGCTCAGACACCATGTCTCACTCCCATTCAGCATTACCGATCTCACACAACTCTTAAACATCATTCCTTTCATCTTCAAAGGAAATCTTTTCCTGTGTAGCAACCCTCCACATTCCCTAAACTTCACCCACCCGAACCTTACTCTAGCTGTCACAGCCACTTCACATCCACCACTTACATTTAAAAAAATTGGTGTGTTTTAAACCTGCTAAAAACAAGCCAGGTGTACAATAAATAGGCACAGCAATATCATTAGCTAGCAGTCAATAAAAATATTTTTTTTATATTTTCCTGGATTTTTTCATCTAATATAAATATTCAAATTGCTTTCAAGTGGAAAGTTATTATATTATGTTTATTTCAACATGTTTGAAAAAGAAATCTATGCCACACTCGCTCTTTATTTGAAATATTGGCAAGGTATGAATATTTTTTTAAGTTGGATTTTTATCTCCCTTTCAAATGCACCCTTTTTCTGCTTCCTAATGGTAGAAAATACATGACATCATCATGACAAGGAAAGACGGACCATAAATACAGGAACTGAAGCAACTCAAATCGGACCTGACACTTAATAGCGAATAATTGATGTGTGTTATTGTTCCAAATATTTGCATTTTCTGTGACCGGAACTATCCATTATCCACAACAAAAAAACGCAATATGTCAGTAGCAGCTGATGTGTGCTGTACAAGATAAAAATGACATCTGCTTTTTAATCAGTTAATAGAGATGCCAATTAGAATGTATTCACCTGCTTCTGAGTAATAACAGCATGAACCTTTTTGAATTAGAACTGGAGCTTACAAATACCACAATACAAGTGGAGTTCATCACTAAGTAGAGACACTTTTTCTCTTCACCAGAGGCAGCAGAATGATCTTTCAAACTGGAGGGGCCACTGGCACTTTATTTGAGAAATTTTCAATACTTCACTATCGTTTTCTTATGCAGCTATGATAAGCCCGACACGTAACATCAATAAAATTTGAAAAGTGGCTGCCCCCACCCATTTCTGCTGCTTTTCACACAAGATTGAATCTATTGCCTTGAAAGTAGATACAATAAAAAACTACTCTTGGGACGTTTTAGCTTCTACAGATGAACTCCTTACACCAAGAGGAAACAGTGCCATGTATTACGAATTTATCTTTCCTTGAGTCAGTGGCTCTCGAAATGTTTCTTCAGGCGACTGTGTCACCTGAAGAACCATTTCGAGAGCCACTGACCAAAGACTTGTCACAATAGTATATTTGATGGGAATTTCTGACAAATGGCAGCTATTGCACTCACATGATGAAATTTACCAAATGTATGATGGGAGAAGAAAAGGGAGAATAAAAGAGGTATAAAGAAACACAAGTATTGACTTGGAAAGTCACAGGAAAGAACAAGAAAATTCAAAGTAAATTGCTTAGCAATAAAAAGAACCTAAGTGAAAATTTCCTCCTCCCCCATTTTCTTCCCCCAAGACATGAAGCTGTACCATGCTGTGGAGGACATTAACGTCACCACGACATCCTGAATGCGATTGAAGAGGTGACAGAAAATATGAAAAATTAATTGGAATGAGAAATGACCTCTTTCATGGATTTCATGAGTTGAGAGTTGGGTGAGATGGCTTGCAGGGGCATGCCATGACACTTCATTTTCTGAATGGTTAGGGAATTTGCTGAAATTAAGTCCATAATTTGAGAGCAAATTAAATATCCGATTTGTCTCACTGGAAGACATACTATCACATGAGTTCTAAATGACAGCTTTTTTAGGCTTGGGTCTTGTATTTCATGCATGCAACACCATGCTCCAAAAGGATGCGGGTGTTGTGCAGCAAAACAAATGCACCGATTTCTTGTAAAGCTTTCAAAAATGTTCTCGGTACGGTAAAATATTTAAAGGTATAGTGATCTGCATGAAAACATAAAAATGTTAACATTTGTAGCTTTAAAAGTAAAAGAATATGTCTGCAGAATTCCCACCAGTGGTGTAACCATCAGGGGCAAGTGCCCCCCTGCTCAGAACCCTTTCCCCCCACCAAAGGTCTGGTTACGCCACTGAATCCCACAAGAGATTTCAGGAGGGTGGTGAAATGCCCTTTCAATATTCTGGTAGAATTTGCCCAAAAATTTAGACTGTTGACATTCAGTGTTGCCCAACATTTTTGCTTTGTATGGCATGGTTATCAATAAACTTTTCTATGATAGTCAAGAACAAAATATGGTTGAGTAGAAGTGTAAGCAATAAATCTGTTCTCAACACAAATATGTTCTTGTCAAATATCGAGACACATGTTTTGATCGAAATTCACATTCATAAGATCAAAGACCATAAAACTTCATGGTAACTAAGATGGCCCTACAAGATAATAGATAGTAAAAGTGATTTGGTAGATTATAGAAAATCTAAAGATTAAACTAGGCTGTGACATAAAATACAGGATGTCCACAAAAAAAATGGTGCAAGGCAAAAGCACCCTCGTTGGAGATGAAAAAATAAAATAGTGGCATGATATTTACAACATGTTATCAATGAATACCATTTACAGCATCCGATTCGGTTGTTGCAATCCAGAGATATTGCTAATATTCTGAGAGCGAGTGAAATACCAATTGTGCCACTTTTCACAGAATGGGATGACTTTCCACAATTGAATCATGCATGTTGATAGGACATGTTATTGATTGGAAAGAATTCACCCATCACACAATTACAATGCTTTATCTTTTTTTCTTGTTACTTCATATCAATATTTCTTTTTTCTCAGTAAACATTTTAAAATAACTTCATAAATAAGTAAAGACATAAAAAAATAGAGCACACTAATCTGGAAACATAATAGCCATTATCAAACAATAATTATCTTCCTGCATACATACTACATATTTTTAAGAGTTCTGAAAAAGGAACTTCTGTTCTTGAAGCAAATTGAAAATAGAAATAACCATAGTTCTGTAATCAAATTGAAATTGCACGTGACAATTATGATAATCAAACTCTTTCAATGTGCAATTGCAGGTTCTGAAGTAAATTCTTAAATTAATAAGCCCTATTATCCTATTAGCATATGCTTTTACTTATGTATCCCATTCTGTGAAAAGTGGCACAATTGGTACCGCACCCTCCCTTAGAATATTAGCCATATTGCTGGATTGCAACAATCAAATCAGATGCTGAAAACAGTATTCAAAATAGCCAAAACTTCATTTGTGATATGATGTAAATATTGCGTCACTATTTTATGTTTTTCAACTGCAACGAGGGTGCTTTTGCCTTGCACCATTTTTCTGTGGACACCCTGTATACTCTAACCATCTCCAATTACAAAAAGCAAGCCATTGACGTGGTTCAACAACATTAAACCGGTGAGCAGAAAGCATGTCATTGACACAGAATCCCAGAAAGGCATGAGCATGAGCCAATGTCTCTCCAACATGTCTTTTCATAGAAGGCTCCGTCAGTACACACAATATGTTTAACAAATTATACGGCCCAGCAATTAAGCAGCACGGAAAAGTTTTCTTCCAAGAAGTCTTAAAGGGTAGAAGTTCACGACTGAATTTACGATGTGTATTGAATGTGCCACGTCAGCTAGCACTATATAAAATACATTAGGCCAAGTACAGAGGCCGTACTGAGGCTCCAGGTCTACAGTCTGCTAATTTAATCTTTTTACATAAGAGGATTTGGGAAAGACACTCTAGAATTTATGTAATGATACATAATACTGGTATTTTGTATATTGAATACAAGTATAAAATTTTAACACCAAAATGATAGGGGAGAGTGTGTAACATGCTAGAATATAGTCCCTTAAAGGAAAAGCGATTTAAGGTATCTAAATAGTGTGGGCATCTGTGTGGATTTCATGTAGATGAGACATGCCAATAGATGTCTTATCATGTATTTGGCTCATAGTAAAATGTTTAAGAAAACAAAAGTGATTTTAGTTGCTCATTTTTCAGTATAAACATACGCTGAATTTTGTATTATCCAAATTGCAAATATTTGTACAAATGTAAACTTTCTTTAGGTTGCCTACTCGAGATGGCTGATTTGTATATCCAAATTTCAAATATTTGGACAAAAGAAATAATTCCTTAGGTGTGATCCTTCGAGATGGTCGTGATTTTATGGAAAACTTTACATGGGTGCCTGTCGCGCGTGCAGGCGTTTTCAATTTTTTGGGGAGTGATGCATGATATGTGAATCTCTTGCTGCACCGTTAATTTGTGTGAAGGGAAAAAACTCCACTCAAGGAGAAGGAAAGAAAAACAGCAAGTATATAACACAAAGAAAGGCTAAAACACTTACACAAATAATAAAGAAAAAAGACACAGGCAAGAAAAAGATAATGATAGGGAGCAGAGAGAAAACCAAACGCATCCATGAAAAAGGTTAGGCAAGAAAGGTGAAAAGGCTGTAAGAAAAAAAACAAAAAACAAGAAAGATAGCCCTATACAGAGAGGGAGAAACACAGAAGGAAGAAAGACAACAGAATGAAAAAAAAAGACAGGGAAGTTCAGAAAAAGAATAAGTATACCAGGTTAGACTTCTCTGCAGGTAATCTTTGAGATAACCTTTGGCTCATGCTCAACATTTACCTTTTTTCAAAAAAATTAAAAATGTTAAGGTGTCCCATAGCTGGCTCAGGAGTGATGTAAATGGATAAAAAAAATTAATTTTGTCAAATAGATGGTTATAACCAACAAATTAAAATCAAGGAGGCTGGGATTTGTGAAACAATCAACATTGATTCATGATGGTTTTAGACGTCAGATAAGGTAAAAAATCACAAAATACAGCATTTTTCTGATTTTTACAGTTTAATTTTTTCATTTGCAAAAACCCCTTCATTCCTATTTCCATTTTCTTGCAGATTATGAAAGCTTGTGAACTTTCACATGATTTCCCTGCTGCGGGTTGGTATCATAGAAATTAAAATTAAACGATATGGGCATTTTTCCCCCAAAACCATGATTTAACATATGTTTTTGGAAAATATCCATATTTTAAGTTGTGAACATTTCACATACCCACAGCAGGGGAAATTCTGATGACAGTTAAAACCATCATGAATCATGTAATTGTTGACACCAAAAACACTATCATTGGTTTTCATTTGTTTTATTATAACCATCTATGACCCAAAATAATTTTTCATTCCTATTATTACTCTTGAGCAATCTATGGGACCCACCTTAAATGTTCATTTCCACTACTTCGAAGCATCACGAAAAGTACATCAAGTTGAGTTCTAAACAAAGCCTATAAATTGTTTTAGTTCAGCGGTTTGCGAAGGCTTCACAAAATGATGGGAGCCCATCTCAAAAACACTGACTATGTGTAGAAACTATACTAATATACCTGGGTTGCAAAGGGTTAAGATGGAAGCCATCTCAAACGCCACTGATTATGTGTTATAACATATAACAAGAGTTTACTGGGTTAAAGCGGTAAGATGGGAAGCATTCAAAGCCACTGACTTATGGTTATAACCTATACAGAGTTACCAGGTAAGGGTTAAGATGAAGCCATCTCAAAAGCCAGACTTATGTGTTATAAACCTATACAGAGTTTACCAGGTTGGAAAGGTTAAGATGGAAGCCATCTCAAAGCCCTGCCTTATGTGTTATTAACTATACAGAGTTTACCAGGTTGAAAGGGTTAAGATGGAAGCATCTCAAAAGCCACTGACTTATGTGTATTAACCTATACATTTACCAGGGTTGAAAGGGTTAAGATGGAAGCCATCTCAAAAGCCACTGCTTTTGTAAAACCTATACGAGTTTGACCAGGGTGAAAGGGTTAAGATGGAAGCCATCTCAAAAGCCACGACTTATGTGTTATAACCGATCCAGAGTTACAGGGTGAAAGGGTTGTTAAGATGGAAGCCATCTCAAAAGCCACTGACTTATTGTTATAACCTATACAGAGGTGTACAGGAGTGAAAGGTTAAGATGGAAGCCATCTCAAAAGCCATATGACTTATGTGTTATAATCTATACAGAGTTACCAGGGTTGAAAGGGTTAAGATGGCAAGCCATCTCAAAAGCCACTGACTTATAGGATGAGAAAAATAACTTAAATTCTCGGTGATGAAGCTGGAAAAAATTGCAATAGAATTTCTTTCACCAAAGGAATTTAATGTCCCCAGAATGCCAGGACTCAAAAAGTCCAGGAAAATCCAAGTGGTGGAAATATGGTAATTTGCATAAATCCAAAATGGCCGCCAATCCTAAGATTTTTACAAGGATTTTTGTTGTATTACTTATCTAAATAATATTTTGGCACCTAAAATGCCTACATTGTTATATTTATGAATATATTATATTGTATGTCTTAAACAGACACCATTCATACTTGGCAGAAGTGTACTTAATTTGCATAAATCCAAAAATGGCTGCCAATTCTAAGACTTGTACGCTGATTGTGTTATATTGCTTATTATTTTGGCACCTTAAATGCCTAAATTATTACATTTAGGAAATTTATTATATTTATTTGTAAAGGCACTATACATGCTTGGTAGCATTATAATTAGCATAAATCTAAAATGGCTGCCATTTCTACAATTTGAAGCAAAATGTCAAACGTTGAATCAAATCTATTATTGCACTTGACCTAAAACACATTAGATTTGCTTTCACTACTCAATATCACTGGTTATTTAATTCATACAGCATCCCCACCTCCGTCTTACACCCCCCACACACACACAGACACACCAACACACACACCCCACAAACACATCCACACCCCACGCACACACATCCCATTATCATCGGACATGCAAACTGCTAATCTATAATGAATATACTTATTACGGTCATGATAAAATTGTCAATATGGACTATCGTGAAAATGTTATCCTGGCCCTTTTGGGCATAAATACCAAATCAAAGTTGTTCTACCACCTCACTATATCAAGCTCATATCATCCAAACATGTTAAAAAAATTGGGGGAAAATATTTTATTTTATAGAGAATCCAGGTTTTTCGATCAAAAAATTTGGATTCTCGATTAAAACACATTTGCTTCTCACTGAAAACTTGGTATCTGTTTAAAAAGTTATCAATCGATAAACCAGGTTTTTCAATTGAAAAAAAAATTGGAATTTCGATTGAAACAACCGGATTATCTTCGATTAACATAGTTTCATTGAAAAATATTAGGGTAAAAAAACAGGATTCACGCCAAGAGAAGAATCCAAACTTTTTCAATCGAAAAATTAGGATTCTCGGCGATTCACCAAGCTTTCATCGAGAATTCAGGTTTATCTACTGAGAATCATCTTGATCGTCTGAAGGTTCCTCCTAAGGTTGCAGGAGTTAAGAAGACAAGAAGTGGAAGATATTATAAGGCGTTGCCAAGAAGGCAACCGCTAATAAGCCTCATTACATCATTCAGAACGATCAATCTTGTGTGAAAGTGATGTTAATTTCTCTTTGCAAAGTGGAAAACAGAGCCGACAGTCTTGGGTTTGCAGAGTTTCTAGTGCCATCGGTGGAAGAATGGACTTACAGTGATGAGTGATATGGTCTTTCTGCAACACTGCTTCTTAGGCCTCAAAAGAAATCAGCAGCTATTCCAGGTAACATATCGTCTGCGTAAGAGTTACTGCAAAGAAAACTTCCTCCCTTCGGCATTCGGAGAACAAAATGAAGAGACTAGGACGATTGCCAGGACAGAACCTGTGAGACACCATTACGAGATGAGCAATAATGAACTTGATAAGCTTGACATCAGGGAAGGTTTTGAGTAGCTTAAGATAGAGAACTCGATGCCAGACTGATTGTATTCATAGGCAGCGCAGTTAGATCTATATAAAGGCTGTCCCAAACTTTTGCTTCTTGGACGGGCTGTTTCGATATCATTAACATGTCTTGCATTGATCAGTTGTTGATTTATCTCTTTTGAAAGCCATGTGGCCTAGGGGTAGCTTATACTGTGAGATAGCAGCGAGATGGGTTTCGGCATTCTTGGGCTCGTTGCTGGTTTCTTGGGGGTCAGGGGTCCGTTCCCGGAAAGTGGTTCGTAAGACAGTCGTAAGACTCTTTCATATCGACAACTTTGAGTAAGTTCACACTACGAATTTACTGCGTTCACCGAACTTGGAATTGCACTTAAGATTTTCTTCAAAACTTACGAAAAATCTACGTCTGTCGGACTAGCACGTACGCCGGTTGTCACGAATGGTCATGCGTTCCTGAAACTTACCTTAGTCGCAGGATTATCGTAAAGTTACACAAATTTCTAGTCTAATCAGAGTTGCCGTCTATAATAGACTTGCCATATAACGATACAAGTTGATTATCATGGAAATTATGGAGGAGTTAGTACTCGTGATTTTATTTGGAAAAGGGGATGGAGAGGCTTGGAGATGATTGTAGGAGATTATCAAGCATTTGCAATATGTTTTGAGACCCGGGGGTCACTCTTAATGGTGTTTGGGTTTTGGCGTTTGTGTGGTGTGTGGGGGGGGGAGGGGGTAATGTGGTGGGGTGTATGTGTGTGTAGTAGTGTTTGTGTGGTTTTTTTTTTGTTTCGCTCAGTGTCACCCAATGAACCGATTTTTTCAAACTAAAGTAAGGCCTAGTATCTTGTCGAATTTGTGGATATAAATTTCAAAACTTTTTTTAATGAAAATATGCCATGGCCTCTTTTGTGTATTTCAACATCACATTTTAGGGGAATGTCTCCAAAAGACTTCCGAGTGTCAACACATTCACTGTTACTTCCAAAGATGAGTGATCCCCTTCCCCCAAGTTGATTAGGTAGGGATTAATGAGTACAGCATGTCTAGATTGTGAAAACTTATATAAAAAGTAGGGTTAATTTTCCATTAAGTGAGGACTAGTACGGGTTGTTTCTGTACTGTAGACCTAGGATGAACACGCACACGACATCGCTTATTATGTGTGTAAGCTTAAAGCACTGGCAGATTTAAGGGTATGGAAAAAGTTCTTGTGTATTAATTATTAACCTAGCTACCGACCTGCATTGACATGGTAAAGAAAAGTAAACAATTAGTGTAAGGTGTGTTTGCTAAAAAAAGGTTCAAATGCTTAAAGTACCGTCTACAAGAATAACTGTTCTTGCAAGAAGAATGACACAAAACTATATTAGTCATGTTAGCTAATGAAGACGAAAAAATAGCCTAGACCTATCTTAGGTCCTTTTGAGATATACAAATATGTACACGGCGAGATGTCACCAAGCGTCTTACGTGTATGAAGAGTGGGATCAGGAGTGATGATTAAAGCGTTAGAGTACGGGTGTAGCAAGATTTGTAGCATAAAGGTTACAGCCAGATAAAGTATAAACCCTATAACCTGTTTTGCCTAAAAGTAAACAATAAAATAATTTATGTAGGTTATAGTGACCAACTTGACCCTCTTAACAAGTAATATTTTTCATTCTCAAACAAATACCTAAATATGCAAATTTAGATACAAAAAATATCAGGTGACGAATAAAAAAAACTTATTACTTGATCCATATTTCAAGAACCATTAATCTTGCCGAGATTTGACATACATGGCACATCTGTTATATAGGCCATGTTATATATTATCTGAGAAGAAACTTTACAATACCGAGCATGCGCCAAGCATGTTAGTATGTATTGCATCTTGCAGTAATTAATTTAAAAAGTATGGTAGCTGCATGTAATGGTAACACGATATTGGTTTAAGGAACCTTCCGAATTCCGATTAAAAAAAAAGAAAATAACAAATTAGAGTATGGATTACATCTAAATTGGTCACAGAAATGAAAATAAAAGTCTTACGAAAAAATTACTATAATTCAACATTTAGATGACTAATTAATTAATAAACCGTGATGAAAAAGTGAAACACGGAGCCTATAAGCAAATAAAAAGATATGAAGAGTTTAACCACAACCCGCGAAACCGGAACAACAATGACGAATTAGGACCAAGTTGATCGACATCGAGCGAACCCGTCCGATAGTCCGCAGTGTTTTACTACTTGTTCTAAGATACCACACAAATAAAAATCATCATAACCTGATGATAATAGGCAAATGGTAACATTCGCAAACGTTTCTCAGACTTTTGCACCAGACAGAGCCCAATTTTAATCCTAATCAATGAATGATATGACCTTTCCTTTAAATCGGCTTAGTTTATGTTAAAGTAAGATTGTCGTCGTAGGTTACTGGTAGAAATGCACTCACGACTATCTTAAGTACACTGTTCAGGAACGCTACTAACATGGTCGTAACCAAAATCTTAAGCCATGCGTAGGATGAACTTTACGTCGAGTTTCGGAACGGACCCCAGGATTGCAATGACCTATGAATGAAGTCTTCCATAGACGGAATTGCCGATGATCCCATACAAGTACAGAGAAAGAGTTGGAGCCATCGCACAGCTTTCAGGTGCCATATCTTCAATTGTATGGATGTTTTCCTGCCAGGAGCATTCCCATCTTGAGAACTTGTTCCCGTGGGAACAATATGCATTATAGACAAGCTAGATCGTGCCAAGCTGGTATGGACCATTACATTTAAGAAAACATTTTATGTCGGAAAGTTCAATCAGTGGTTGATTTTAACTCTAGGGCCTTCTATACACGAATCCGATTCGAACATTCCAACACCTCACTGGCAGCCATGCCGGGGTGGGCATCTGCTTGAATTGATTCACCCAAATGTGCAGATTAATGTAGCTTTTGAATTATAACTTAATTCCAAGCGTGGTACAGACGGACAAAAGATTTGGGTAGTAGGGTTTGGGGTGGAGGGCCCCCCAGTTAATGGCGGATCAATCTGGACCATCACTTGGCTGGGAGGGATCGTCTATGAAAGTGGAGGCAATGGCGCGCCCAGCGGGGGTTCAAATTGGCAACCCTGAGATTACAAGTCCAAGCTTTGACCATTGAAATCACATGGACCCGTGGTTTTGCATTTCATGTGACAAATTAACTGGGCGATGCAAGTTTACAGAGACAGGACACTGATTAACTGGATAGCTATGACCGGTGAGCTTGTTGACGGTGTGTTTCCGGCTTGCAGCTTGAGTGGGCAAAAGTCTCCCCTCCAATCTGGTACGTTTCTTTTGGCAAAGCAAACCAGTAGCTAGGTGTTTTTCTCTCATTATCGCAGTCGGTATTGCACGGCAAATTTGTACAACTAGTCACATTCCTTGTTCAACAGCTAATCAGGGGTGTAAAGGAATCTGTCTCTTGGAATGGAATGTTAGATGTTTGGGGAAGCAAGCATAGAGCAGAAGTTAGAATATGCATTGTTGATGCTAGAAAAATGAGGAGTCGGTTGTCTGGCAGCGTGGATGACGGTTACTAATGACTTGTTTGAACTTGCCACTTGGGCCAGTTGGCTGTCCTGAAAGTTCAATCTCTTGTGTTAGAGGCTGGAGTTGTGATCTGTGAGTACTTTTTTTGGGGGATAAAAACAAGATAGGGCAGTGGCCTGATCTGGGGAATCTGGAGGACTTTGCATGCGCAGCGGGATCGGATTCCCCGGGTGACTGTTGACAGGTCGGGAGAGGTGAATGGTAAAACCTACTATCAAAACAGCCGTTGAGGTGTTAGAAATAGTAATATTTTTATCACTATTTAATGTCAGTGCCTACTTTCAGCATAAGGATGATCTATGCAATTAAGCACACGGCGTACCTAAGTTACCAGAGATACAGTAGAGTATTAATAATATGGAATATGAATTAAAGTCCCATCAAAGTCGGTGCACATGTTTCACAAATTTTGTTTCACAAAGTTTGATCAAATCAAGCTATAGTAGATTCAACCCATAGTGTCACCAGAGAAAAGTTTGGACAGCGTCCATTAGTTGGGAGAGGAAGAATATGTGGCCCGGTTCACATGTTTCATTTTATTCAATCCACTGCCACATCCACCTATTCAAAGCCAATCCCTCAGAAAAGTACTCGAGCTGACATGATGGGTTGAATCTTACCTATTAGCTTGATTTGATCACACTTTGTGAAACAAAATTTTACGGCGATGTGGAAAGTATTTACCCACGTGTAGTCCGTGTCCACAGACTGCGAAAGATATTATCTAATGGTACTGCGTGAGAAACTAACGTTATCCGTCGTCCTATAGAGACTGTGTGTAAAATGAAAATAATCTCAAATATCGCCGAAAAACGAAGGGGGTTCTACAGATATTTTGCTCAGAGTATCCGAAAAGCGTCAGAAAATTTGTCTCGTAGAGAAACAGCCCTCACTGGGTATGTGAACCAAGTGAACCTTTTTGTACAAAAGGAACATTTCTATTGGTAGGGTTTTTTACACACAATCTCTGGGCTCTGATGAGCCCAAACATTTTCCCACGGTGTTACGTCACTAGGCTAGCTAATTTAATATGCACGCTCGTACTTTCTGCACAACCAGTATTTGTTTTATAAGTAAGGAATAACATTGTGAAGTATAATACACTTATTAAATGTAAAATTTAAAAAACTAAAAAATCTTAAAAAAAAAAAAAAAAAAAAAAAACAGAAAATATCAGAAAACTCTGAAAACTGGCGGCCATTTTGAATTTATGCTAATTAGGTATCCTTCCGCCAATAGGTTATGTATTTCTAAGAAGTATTAAGCATAATATACTTATTAATAAAACTATTTGTTTTGTGGGCTTCAACAGTATTTAGAGGATCTAGCTATACAAAATTGAACGTTAAAAAACATAAGAATTGGGCAGCATTTTGAATTAAGCAAATTAGAATAGTTCCACCACTTGGATTTTTTTGGACTTTTCATATGTCTTCTGGGGACCTTATAGAATGCCACTGTGGTGAAAAAAAGGTATTGCAATTTTCCAGGGTCATAGCATATATTTCCCAGCCTATTTGTGTTATAACCTATCCAGGAGTTTAACAGGGTTTGAAAGGGTTAAGATGGAAGCCATCTCCAAAAGCCACTGACAGACTTATGTGTTAAAACCTTACAGAGTTTACCAGGGTTGTGAAAAGGGTTAAGATGGAAGCCATCTCAAAAGCCACTGACTATGTGTAATACCTATACAGAATTACCAGGGTTTTGAAAGGGTTAAGATGGAAAGCCCCATCTCAAAAGCCACGGAATTATTGTGTTATAACCTTTAGCCATTTGAGTTTACCAGGGTGATTTTGAAAGGGTTAAGATGGAAGCCAGCTCAAAAGCCACGGACTTATGTGTTATAACCTATACAGGATCTACCAGGGTTTGATTGAAAAGGTAAGATGGAAGCCATCTCAAAAGCCACTGACTTATGTGTCTAACCTATACCAGATTTTACCAGGGTTGAAAGGGTTAAGACGGAAGCCATCTCAAAAGCCACTGACCTTAGGTTTATACCTAATACAGAAAGTTACCAGGGTTGAAAGGGTTGTTAAGAGGAAGCCATCTCAAAAGCCGTTGACTTATGTGTTATACCTATACAGAGTTTAACCAGGGTGAAAGGGTTAAGATGGAAGCCATCTCAAGCCCTGACTATGTGGTTATAACATATACAGAGTCTACCAGGGTTGAAAGGGTTAAGATGGAAGCCATCTCAAAAGCCCCTGACTTTATGTGTTATAAACCTACACAGAATTTAACCAAGGGTTGAAAGGTTAAGATGGAAAAAGCCATATCAAAAGCCAAAGACTTAGGTGATAACCTATACAGAGCTTACCAGGGTTTGATGAAGGGTTAGATGTAAGCCTTCTCACAAAAGCCACGGACTTCTGTGTATCATGACTTAGTGTTATAACTATTACAGAGTTTACCAGGGTGAAAGGGTTAAGATGGAAGCCATCTCAAAGCCACCGAATTCGACTTATGGTGTATAAACCTATACAGAATACCAGGGTTGAAAGGCGTTACGATGGACGCCATCTCAAAACCGAGGCGGCATAGCTACCGACGTAATTTTGTGATAAAAGCATGAAATTGAGATGTAGAGAAAAGGAATGCGAACAGAATTAAGATCATGATCCATCGCAATTTGCACCCCCGTCGGCCATTTTCCAAGATGC
>JAMKCH010055574.1:0-10119 GCA_023653785.1 Ophioderma brevispina | reverse complement strand
GTTGGGTCACCTGTATAGCGCTCATCAAAGCACAGAAAGCTTTTCTCTGATTCAATTAACCATTACATGTCATCCATTTTGCTCATAATAAGTTCCCATAGACACTTAGTACAATTTTGACTGTTGGCAATAGATCAAATCCATATTAGTAGCGAAAATGTCAGTGGTTTTAGGTTCTGACAGCGTCTTTAATAATACTGACATTGCTGATATGGCACAAAGCAAAACCACCATTCTTCAAAACATGTTCCCATCCCGTACCCTCGTTTCCATTATACCGTTTTGCTAGTTTCTTTGCGATCATCGTGTTTTACATCATTCACATGTACTGTCGCAACCCGTGTCACGGCGCATCGGATTTCCCCTGAATGTACATGCACAACCCAGTGCAGTAATTGGTTGGAATGATCAACGACATGCATTATGCATATTCAGTGTGGTGTGACTCGTAATACACGACGTGCCTCGTTGTTGGTTGGTGTTTGGATGATTCTTTGCGTGTTTAAGTGCAATAGGAGTAGCGGTGCCCGGCGGGAAAAACCTAGACTCCTTTATAAATATGGTTGAGTGGTCCTGTAAAAGTGTGTTCGTGATACCCTAACCCCGGTTAAGGTGCTACCGTCACATTTTGTGATGTTGAAGTTCAAATAAATTGATTGTGAACTTGACATTTTTTTTCCGCTAAAATGACCAGAACAGATGGAGAATGAATTACCTATAAGCGTTTTTTAAACACGAAAGCTTTGACATTTTCTCGCACCGAGCAAAGTTCACTACAGGGGTAAAACAGGCGAGGGTTACACGGTAGTATTAACTTCCACTAAAACACAGCTTTGTTTAAACAAAGATGTACCCCAACAAACCGCAATATATATACGTTGGGGGCTATAGTTTTGGGTGTTAATTATCGTCAAAATTGACTAATATTACTAAATTAAACCAAAAATGCGGGCACTGTGGAATATGTGGAATAAGGGGTTAATTTGTACAAGGGTAAAATTTTAATTGTTCGAATTAATATGTATAGTTCTACAGTATCCTGTATACTATAGTTTTTACAAATAGGCAACAACATGACAGTTCAAGTTCACCTGGTACAAGTTTTTTTCCATTTGGCCCTCCAAAACTGGTTTTAAAATTTGTTCATTTGGTTCACTAATTGTATATAGATTCTTTGTTAGACACTTCAATATATAGTTAGAGTTATATTAGTTAGTGACCTCCCATTACCCCCATCACATTTGCATTTTAAATTATCCACAAATTAAATCATATATTGTGCGAACCAAGTAATTTTTGGGCTCAGCCAAAAACTGGCCAAGGCTCGTCGGACCTTTAATGACCCCCAAACTGACCTCTCTACTTACCAATATTCAAATTTAGGTCTTTTAAGCACTCTACATGTCCATCAATCTTTAATTTGATACCAAACTTTATATGATTATTGAAAGTATTAATTTTAACATACTACAAAATGTATAAAAGGGGGCGTTGGCCTATTACTTCATTATTGGTGGTCGAATTTTTTATGGGCACCAACCTTCTGAATTGTGCTTTACATACCCCCAGGAAGGTTTGTGCCAATTTCATTCATTCATCCATGCTTTTGTTCCATAAGTGCACGATCTTGTGAAATTATGATTATCCTCTCACTACTATGGTGGTCCGGAAGCTACATAGTGATCCTGTTTCTAAAATTGAAAAAAAAAAGTTGTGCGTTAATTGAAACCACGTTTGCCAATTCTCACGACTGGAATAAATAACCGAAAGGCATGTGTTTTCGAGCACCGAAGTACCCAACAAAAACGTTCAATTTTTCTTCTTTCTCGCTAGAGGTTCAAGGTTTTCAGACCCCAATTACGATCATATATATAAAACAAAACCTAGTAACAGAAACCAGAACCCCCTCTGATGCAAAAATCATCCATAGAACTTGCCGTATAAACCTACAGGCTTAATAAAATTCGCATAAGCTTCTGTTGCAAACCTTCGCAATACGTTTCGGTATGTGGTGGGGGTGGTGTTTTTCATGGGGGCTTTTGCCCCCCCCCCCCCCATTTTCCCCCCTAGTTTTCTTCCACCCCCCCACGGCCAAAAGAAAAAATGGAGGGATTTTGGGCAAAATTCAGCGATTTGGGTGCCAAAATCAACAAAATTTTGGGGGGACATCAGCAATTTGGGCCAAAATTGGTTAAAAATCCTCAAAATATTTGATACTTTTTTGTTACTTTGCCCCCCCCCCAAGATTTAAAAAACTTTTTCCACCAAAAATTTCACTTTTGGCGCCTTTGGCCCCCCCCCCCCCCCAGAAAAGAGGTCTGGGCGCCGCCCCCACGGACTGCAGCTTGATAGTATAACCATTTGGTCCATACAGGTACTCATTGCATTAAAGGTGAACTCGTGGTAAGGCAGCACTGGTAAAAAAGAAGACAACAAGCCTGCTGGTATTCTAATGTTAACCTTTGTTCTTTCCCAAAGCAAGAACCAAAATTTGTGCAGCTCTGACAATTCTAGTGACTTTCCAGAATTGTATAAATAACTAATGATTATATAAATAATGTTATGAAGTTTCTCCACCTTCTGTTTGAGGAGAGGGTCTAAACGACACTACACGCGATGAAACTCTTTTCAACTGGCAAAGAATGACTTGCAACAGAATTTTGCCATAGCATATTCCATGATTGCACAAAACAAGGCCCGAGACAAGTCAAACTACAATCGTTTCAGTTCAAACGAAACATGTTTAAGGGAATCGAATAGTGTTTTGGACATAGCAATTACCCAGTCCTATGGTGTCTCAACAGTGTGTCAATCTTGCTTCGCTCTAGTAAACCAAGAACCTCTATCCAGTTCTTAGACCGAGAAGATAATGACACTGTGCTCCTATTGGCCTCTGACTGCGAACATCTTCTGACTGTTCTTATTCCCGTGAGTTCTCTCAATCTAGTTCCTTTAGAAAACTAGGTAATCAGACAAGTTCATGCTTATTTGCAGCACACATTGCCAAGTTTATATTAATATTTTCTCCGGTTCTTCTTCTCCTCACGATAATTTATATGATGAATTTAACATGATCAATAAACAAAAAATAATATAATAGTCAGGAGTCTGTCACAAAAAACCCTTCCTGTAAATTTAACCCCGTTGATATTTGACCTGTGTCTGTTTAGTTGTACCCCTGCTACAAACCTGATACAACTTATACAAGATATTATCTCTGTTGAGATATTCTTGACCTTGGTGAATCGATCTCTTCAATATTTTTTTTAATAACTCAAATGCTTGACAGAGGTATTATACCATGTCCGAGCTACTTATTTTAATGCAATGGTCTTATGCGGGCAAGCTTCAGTTCATCAAGGGAAATAAATGAGAGAACATAAATCAGTGTCGCCCAAGACAATTGAATTAAATTCTGATATAGGTTAATTGCACTAATCTAGATGGAGAAGTCATCAGTTACGTTCCGCACACTCTCAGAGGTATCTTGGAAATCAGTTGAGAGAACCAGGCCAGCCTCTGAGGAAATCCTTGAAGACAACCAGAGAAGATTTCGTTACAGCTCCAGAAGTGCCTATGTGCTGATGAGGAAGCCAGGAAAAGGGTAAAAACTGTGGTTTGATCATTAATATGCCTCGTCTGTACACACTGCAGGGCCAAAAGTACTTGCCCAACATGCAGAAAACAATTTATATTATAAAAAAATTTATAATGAAAAAAGTGTGAATAAAACCAAAGGCAGTGGCGTATAAGTGTGTATGTGTGTGTGTGTATCATGGGGGGATGGGGTGTGAAAATTTATAATGAACAGGGTTTGCATGTAAAAGATCCCTTACTACTGTCCATTCAATTAGTCTTAGACCTCGGTTTTTGTCAATTAATATTAGATAAGGTATAGGTGTCGGGAAAAATTGTGAATGAAAAAGTTTGTATTCACGTAAATACCCACAGGATTTTTAAATTCAAAACATATGCATGGACGTTTCACCTACAGATCTATTGAAATTTGACCCTTTTCCCCTCAAAGTTGCAAATAATCAGTCCATCGTCTGGTACCAAATGACGTGTGAGGTGGTTTTGGTATGATAAATACGAGGTAGTATAAAGCGACTATCGATGTACCGATATCTCTGCGATCAAATCGCGGACCAGCAGATAGACCTTTACTTGGTCCGACAGGGACCGGCTATATGTGTACTTATCTAAATGGACATAATACAACGAATGTATTGTATTTGTATTTCCTTTGAAAGGTGAAGAGACTTGATATTTTTTGTATCTAGATGTGCATGTGCCATGTACATCACGCCAGCAGGCAAGAAAACATATTAAAGCGCTGCCCGGCGGTATGTGGGCGCACCAGTAGGCTTGTGCACTTTAAAATTTGCGCGTCACATCAGTTATAAATAGCCCATTGAATAGTGCTGTAGCTGTGTGTGATGTCCTTCGCAACCCGATTCAAGTCAGTACACCAGGTGCTAAGTTGCGTTTTGTAAACATTGATGTCACACCATCTATAAACACACCAATTACACAAAAGTTTGATTCAGGGCAATGATTGACTATACATTCAAAATCCCGGGAATAAAATAGGCGCTATTTATATACATCCGCATTGTTCATGATATTGATCAATGGTTTTCTACTGTCAAAGAGCGAGGCAACGATTTACACACCTATCTTATAAATGGAAATTCCCTGAAAAGTTTATTCTCATTACGAATATGCGGATGGGCTCCGATTCCTGCCGATTGATGGCCCAAAAATTGCAGAAATTGACCCAAGGAATTGTGTGAAGAAAATTTTTCAGCATGCACCTTCAAACTCTTGTTGGGTAATTAGAATGAATACCAACTTTCTTTCACAATTTTTTCACGACATCTTAATACCTTCTCTAATTTAATTAAAAAACCGCGTGTCTAAGCTAATTGGAATGGACAGTAGCACATGTGCACGCGAAGCACGGAATAAATAATTTGCCATTTAAAGCTAAAATCGTAAATGTAATGGTGTAATCAGAACAATATGCGCGCGAAGCGCGCAAACAATTTACCATTTTTAAACTATTATGGTAAATATGCGGTTTTATTTTTGGCAAACAATACACGAACGGTTGAATCAACAATTTGGGGGGGGGATGGTCATAATGACCATCCCCCTCGTCAAATAGTGCGGGATTTACCGCCTAGGTTAAGGAGCTCTGTAATGATAACTTGCCGATGCACTCTAGACCGAAAAACGGACAAGAATGTCAATGGCGCGAAATAGTCTCTAAAATGAATTATACGGGTTTGTAAGGGCCACCGTAAATGTTAGGCAAAAACTGAGTGGTTGTATGGACCTGAAATGAGAAAAGGTACGTATAGAAGATGAAAGCGTGTCCACACAGTGGGACTCAGGAAATTAATGGCAAGAAAGAGGTCACGTGATCACTTGAAAATAACTTTTATCACACTGTTGACTATGTGCTGTTTGTTCAGCAATGCAAATGCGTAAGTAGAGAAGATTTCATAAAGCACATGATTGATCATTCGAATTGCATTTCCGATGTCCCCGAATTTCCTGAATTCTTTGAAAACCAATATCTGTCATTAAATTTTCTCATCCAGTCCACACAACCCCTCCGATTTTCTCCCGTAAACAAATTAAGTATCAACCTAACGAACCGTTATTAAACTCAATTAAGCGGCTATTTTGAAGCTGTTTTTTGTTTCGTTAATCCACCATTTAAGGAACATGACAATTCAAACAAACATTTTTTTCACCTTCTGGATTGCTGGGGAATAATATAGTAGAAAAAACACAAACTCTGGCATTCAGTATGTAAGGTGTGGTTAGATCCATGGTATGATGAATCAATTGTGAGTATGAATTTATTTTTCTGAATGTTGCAATATTCGGTTGGACGGGTGTGTACTTACCTTCAAAAGCTTTTAGATTTTCAGATCACCTGAACCGATGGCCTAATATGGGGTTGGTCTATTTACTGCACCAACTTTGCCTGCTCCCAGTTGAATTCAACAAGCCTTGACGGAATAAGTGCATCGCTACTGTACTTTATTCTGTCAAGGGGCTGCTGAATTCAAACTGGAGACAGGATACAAAGGTGGGTTTTGCAGTATGTCAATTGTGCAACCCCCTAATATGTCTGCCTGTGTGCCCAATCGTCGTACAGATTCAATCTAATCTGGAAGGCATTCTTATGTGTGATTTCTGCTGAAATGACTAAAATTACAACACGGTGGGCCTGGTTAATGCACTGTGAACAAAACCATTTTTCTCATAACATCAAGAAATGCACCATCAGACTTCTAAGCGATATATGTGAATCATGATAAAAATGAGGATTGCTAGGATCATGAAATGCACCTTCAATAGGACTGAAATTATAAGGTCGTTCCGCCGTGTAATATTGCATGACTAGTATAGTGGCAAGACTTCATGCAGGATTATATGCCTGACTAACTAAATAAAGTTTTAAACTCCCTCATTGAACGTCTGCACTCGACTTGGTCTTTGCAATATTACACAGAGAATAAAACCATTCTAAAGACAAATCAAATTTAATATTTTCTGCACTGCACAGGTCTGGGAGCTCTTGGGTTCGGTTCCCGGCACGTAGGTAAAGGTGGGCAGGGTGGCACACCTTCACAGTGCGAGACATGAAAATTTATGTCTAATCTCCCGGGAAACTGGGATAGTGGGAAAAAAGGGGAAGCAAGAAAGGGAGTAAGGAAAATAGAGGAATAAGAAGAGGAAAGGGAGTATGAGGGTAAGAAAGAGGAAAGTCTTCACAAATCACACGATCCCTTTCCTTTGAACATTGGCTCCCTGGTATGCCCTTGGTTCCCAGTCAGTTTACTGCCATTGGTCTTCGTGACTTAAAGGAGCATTTGTGATCCCCAACCTTGTCCCCCAATCTCCCCCCACCCCCCCCCCACTACCGTAAAAAAATGAGATTTTTTATCATCTGAACGTTATACGTTAGTAAGCCATGTGTATCTAACTTACATGTAATATCGTCGGAATCTAGACATTTGCATTTGTATTTCTGTCTGTTAACAGGACAAATTACAGCACGGTTGGTCTATGTGGTACCGTGGGAAACAGCAATGCTCCAGAACACCAAAATTAACTGCAAGATTGGGATCAACTCACCCCCAAAAAATTTGAGATAATGCTTTCTAAAGTGATATTTAGTGAATCAAGAAATACACCTTAAAACTGACTCAGAGATTTCAAATATAATTGGTTGTGTAGTAATTAAAAATTATATTTATAATTCCAAAATAACATTTACTGGTTAAAATTACTAATTCAAAAGTTCGAGATCAATCGGATTTTCAGTTTTTCTAGAAAGATTTAGCACAGTATAACGGTGCCATAGAATGCCATGTAAAACAAAAATCTGGATATGGATTTTTATAACAAAGTAATATTTTATATGAAAGGACTTTGATTTGGGCGTAGTTATTCCACCCACAGTTGAGATTAGTGTATGGACAAGCGTATATACTATGCAAAACAACACGAATTGTTTGAAAATTGAGGTGCCAGCATCGGGAAATGATTTAATTTTCCCCTTATACTCAATCAAGGAAAGTGGCCACAATCTTATTCTCATTTTTTGGTATAGGTTTATAGCTACTGTGGCAAAGTTGTGAGATAAATCTTTGAATGACTGCTAAGAGTTTTAATGTTTAGGATTCAAAGATCATTGGGAAAGTGGTAAAGGCACTAAATAGGTCTGTAAGCCTGAGGTCCTGGGTGTGGTCCTGGGAGTTCCTTGCTCATGGAGTGAAACCTGCAAGCCTCTTACTGACAGACAAAATGTGAATTGTCATTAAACATGCAAAGAGATTTTGTGTTTGTTATTTTTGTTTTATCCCTGAAATTTTATTTCTTTTAATCAAGGAAGAGAATTAAAGAAAACTCAGAAGCAGAAAGAAAAGAAGAGGAAAAAAGAAGGAATGGCAAGTCAAACAGGGCATACCGAGGGCTGATGATGAAGACAAAGACGGCAAAAGAATCCAGGAATTACAAGAGGTAATCAAGTTATGATATCATTGTGTTCTATAACAATCCCATGACACTTATCAGTAAGGTAGAGAATATAGAGAACACCAAAAGCTGTGAGATCTGCACAACAAATTTATTTTCGTCTCTTACGCAAAACGGGCAAGATACACTAGCACTAATGATGAAGCACAGGATCATAAAACTAGATCGAGTTGAGACCTGTGTTCAGATTTTTTGGTCACATTGCTGGCCTATTTAATTTGGGCCACCAGCTATGCCTAAAGGGACACACTCAGCATGTAGCTGTTTTTTTTCATGATGGATAGTTATGTACGAGGATGTGCTATGTCCCTCATCCAACCAAAAAGGCAAACCTAAAAAGGTTATATTCTTTATGTGTAGAGAATGCGAAAATCTGTGAACAACATAATTGGTAGTTCAGTCTATTACGCAAACATGCATGATACACTAAGGCACTGATGATGAGCACAAGATCATAAAATTTAGAGCCGATGTGAGGACCTGGGTTGTTTTGGAAAAAATTTTTTTGCTCCCATTTGCTGGCTATTCAATAACACATGGCATTTGGCATTTTGTATCCCAACTACTTGTATTTTCCCTCCCTTTCAATTATTCACAGCGTCACATGAGAGCCTTGGAGGATCTACCAAACTTAGAAACACCCACTACTATCATGAGACAAAGGGCTCGGGATGACAAAGGTATACAACAGAAAAGGAATATCAAGATAGAAATTGATGAAACACACTTAGGAAAGAAAATAGAACTCAAGAAATTAAAGGAGGTAGGCTCAATAGAGGATGTGCCACCATCTCAAAATTTTACCTTAATTATAGCGTAATCAGCGGTAAAAAATTTCAACCCTTACTGTAGTAAGAATCTTGCAAATTTCAATTATCTAATGCCTGTGTAACAACTCTAAAACCAACCCCTAATTTGTGTAAACAAGCGGCCGGCCACAATAATTGACCCCTTAATGTTTGTCTAAACACATGCAAAAGATAAGTCTCATTACCACACTTTGGAATGCTTTGTGGATCGTACTAGACCAATGCTATTTTTGATGAATGTGCATCAGAGTCCCCGACAGAGCTGTGAAGTTGATGAACCGGAGATGGGCAAAGTGCCCTTCCGTGAAATCATTTTGAGAAGATGTGGGGATGTAAACAAAATAAATGCTACAAAAATTTACCAAAAATCACATCAAACGTTGAAGACTGATTAATAAAACGATCCTAAATGCTGGAGCTTAACATGAAAAAGGTGGCCATTTTAATCTAAGGCGTCATTGACCCATGATATGCAAAATTTAATATTTTTTTTGAGTGTTTTTTGACAATCATGCATACCACGTATATACTGAGTGACTCCCAGGATAGAAAATGGCTACTTCCACAACGTCAGACGTTTGTCTTGAAAAGTCTTCAAATCTGTAACATATAGTTTGTTGTCAAGAACCTCATGATGTAGCGTAAAGAGAAATGAGCCATTTCCAGAAAGAAGCTCCCCCAATTTGTTTTAACCCTGGTTTTTATGCCATATTTGGAATGTAGTAGCTCAAACCTGACGTGAATAAGCCAATACGACGCCTTTACTGTAATAAGATGATGATTTAGGATTTGCTGGCATGCAGAAAGAAAATTCAAAGCATGGTTTCTATGGGACGATTTTGATAGCAGGCAAGTTTCAAAACAAGGTTTTGCGGTTTTCTTTTGTAATTGGTTTGTCCAATTCTTCTTCTTGACTCCAAACACTGTGGTTCTCAATATGATCCAGCCAAAAGTGGGGTACAACGTTGGGCTGCTTCACTGAATTCTGCAAGGTCCTTGTTTGTGGCATTGGGGCTCCAACAGTGAGCAGACCAAGAGTTTTCCATTGTCTCTGGTGCTGTTCCACAACACCAGGTAGTGTTCTGATCTACTCCAGGTTGCCCCACTTCTGCAAGGAAACCTTAGATCGCCCAGTTAGGTCCAATAAATTTCAAAACGTCCCCCGCCCCCCCCCCCAGTCTTGTCTCGGTAGGTGATCCAGTGCAATTGAGAGAAATTAGTATCCTCAAAAAATCTCATCCGGACACTT
>JAMKCH010055573.1:0-25752 GCA_023653785.1 Ophioderma brevispina | reverse complement strand
ACTATTGAATCAAACATCTTTTGTCTCTAAATCCAGAAATCAGAAGAAAAATTTATAATAATCTGGTTTAAATTAGTGCTTGTTTACAATTTTCAAATATTTCAGCTCAGGATTGGTCTGCCGTGGATAACCTTCTAATTTGTTGATAGCGATAGGAACACAGGGTTACAATGTATAAACATGGTTGCAAAAAAATGAGAAAATCATGTAAAAACAAAAAGCACTAGGGTGACACTGACCTTTATATCATCCATCACTGACTTTAGCATGCCTAGTTATCGAACATATATATATCTGGTTACTCCTATTCAAACAACAATTTCAAAGATGGTACGCCAAATCCAACAAAAATGTACCTTGACCAAATATATTTACACTTTTTTCATAGCGGGTCATTCAAAGTCGTTTGAGTTGTGAAAAGAAAACAAGCAGTATTTGTGTGACCTGCACTTTGATGAGATTTACCAGCTCTGCTTCTTCTTATTGATGTCCAAACACAGTGGTTCTCAAATTATGATCCAGCCAGAGATGGTTAAAGGGTAATTGTGCGAAGTCCTTGTCTGTGCATTGTTGCTCCAGCAGTGGGCAGACCAAGGAGATGTTGCTTGTCGTGTGGTGCTGTTCCACGACCACAGGTGTGTCCTGATCGCTTTCCAGTAGCCCCACTTCTCAAGGAGGAAACCTTTAGATCGGCAATTTGGTTCCTCATCTGTTGAGGTATGCCATTCAGCCCATGAGGAGTCAGCTCCAGGGGGAGATGCTCACCAGGTTCAATACCAATAGATGTACTGGTTGATGGCAAGGTCTTTCTTTCCACACTCTCTTAAGCGCCTTAGAGATTGGTTTCAAGAGGATGGACTTTGTTAAGAAACTTCTCGCTGGATTTGAGGCGGTTGACAGCAGGTATCTGTCTGGACATAGGGTGCTTCACATTTAGAACTTGGAAGCTTTGCTCTGCATGCTCGCCAGAGCTCGATTTAGCCGGCCCGCGGCCAGTGAAAATTTCAGTTCAAGCCAGTAAGAATTAATGAGATGGCTGTCAGGCTAGTTGATTTTCAGAAATGTAGGTTTGGTAGGTCTGGTAAAAATTCCTGTTTTACATCCATGTGAATATCCTCAAAATGCTTCAGAATTGTATTTAATAATTCATGCATTTCACTTTTTCAAAGATCATATCAGTCACTAAGTCATGATGACTCCCACTGGCTCCAACTTCTCTAACACAGAAGGGTTTTTTGTTGGTCCCTCTGTCAATCAGAGCATTTTATGTGCATGTAGGAGTGAGGGAGTATTTAGGTTACTAGCACGTGCATGAGTGCTGTTCACGCAAAGTATGATCTCACATTACGACCCCATAATTTATAACAGCGCACATATCACGCGGGGCTTCGGGCATTTTAACTGCAGAATGAAAGCTTTCTAAACTTGCGTGGGAACGGCCCTACAAGCATGGTGGGAAAAAGTGGGGAATCTAGGAACTCCTTCCCAGGAAAAATTTGACCATTTGGAGGGAAATCTTTTGATTCAGATTAAAAAACATACATAAAAAAGGTGGGAAATCTATGGGGAATGTGACGATCTTCCCGGGAAATATGCATTTTTCCAGCCCTGCCTACAAGAAACAGAATTAGAAACATGAGGCGTCATTTTGATACACATTGATATATCAATTATAAGATTGTACTGTGTACAACTACAAAAGGTAGTGATGGAAAACAAATGAGTTAAAAGTAAATGTACAAAAAAGTCTTAGAAAAATGACACAGATTACAGGAGGCTCGGGGGAGGAGGGGTTTGGGGCACTGATCTGAAATGGCAGGTAGGGTATGTGGCGTTCAAGACTCCAGTTCATTGGCCTCTATTGCAGAGTTCTTTATAGTCCCCCACTTTGCCACAAACCTCCACGATTTTAGCTCCATGGAATTATCCACAACCTCTGTTGACCCAGAGGGTGTTTTGAATCCAGTCCCACAAGGGCATTGCAATGTGCCTATACTGATACTGATACAAAAAACTTATGTAGTACTTAGAGATTAAAGTGTGTTCCAAAGTTTAAGAACTACAAGGCCACTAATTCATGATAATCACTGCTAAAAAGTCCTTAGATACTAATGCTTTGTGGGGCGAAAATGAGCATATATTAAGTAAAAGATTTTTATGTGTTAAGATAGGGATTTTTGTGGGATACATGAACCATGTTGAGGTGTGAAATGGTGAAATTTCCAAAAATGGTGTATTGTGGATTGACTCAATACCACCCTAGGCATGACCTTAAAAATGCAGTTCCCAAGTACATATATGTGAAAAAAAAAATTCAGTTCCGAAGACCAAATGTTATTCAAACAATCAGTTTTTCAAGTCCCAAGTTTGCCTCTTTGCGCAGCACACCCCAAACCAAAGTTGAGTGCTTTAAGAACAGGAGGGCTCAAATATAGGGACTATTGTATTTTGGGCGAGGGTAGCCTACGGGCTACCCGATCTATGTCGCTTGGGGTTTGACCTACTTTTTTCAAATAGCAGTGGTGCAGAAAATATTCGTGCGTTTATATATCCTCTAAAAATCATTATGTGTGATAGTTATGAAATGTGTGCAATTTGACGTCATATGGATGATGTACTCAATAAGATAGGCCCAGCGCAAACCTGAACATACAAATTTACAAAAGATATCGTGTTTCCAAAGAGTAGAAAACAAGGGCAATATTATCGGAGGTTCCGGAGAAATTTTACAGTGATTTGCTGGTTAACAGCGTTTTTTTAAATCGTTATGAGTTGCAATGAATTAATGGATGCTTAAACGTTTGGCACACATGAGTAAGCGTGGGCGTATCATAATAATAAATAAAAATTCTTTTTAAAAAGGAGAAGGGCGTGTCAAGAGGATACATCCATGTAACTGGTATGTGAAGGTATTAGTAAGACGATATATTGTTTATTTTGTAATGACTTGAGCAAAGTTTTCAGATATAAAATCCCTATTTTTTTTAGGTGACATAAAGGGGACTATGCTGTGGGATCACGAAATGCCAAATTTATAAGAATGTTTTCATGTATGTAATAACATTTTCAAATATTTACTGATCACTAAAGTTGGATTTGATTAATTTTTTTTTATGTAAGGGAGGCCTAGAGGAACTGAATGACCGGATGCGGATTTTGATGATCAGCACTTTAATTAATGAGGTTTTTTGCTGCCTCGTAGTACTGTTGATGATAATGACTGAGAATACGAAACCTTGTCGTAAATACTATCACACACATTCTAATATTACTTTGACATGGTGAAGTTCATTAGTTATTGGCAAATTATTAGAGTGAGGTAGTGTTTTATGGTTGCAAAAATGATCTGCAGTTAATTATAGATGTAACTACATGTATGTGGCACTCAGCTTCTTGTTTACTTGGTTTGCTTCCAATTTTTGGGTCACCCCCGACAACCCTGATAACACCTCAGGCTGTGTTTTCTATCCTGCATGCCAAACCTCAGCTCCATAGGTCAAAAGGGGTAAAAAAACAAAAACCAGTCGGACAGACAGATCTCATTTTCGTAGCCTTGGCATTTCCCCTGTTGTGACCTTTAACCTATGTGTGTTACCTTTGATCTCATCTCATTTTTTAGTATTATCGATTAGATTGCAATTGCACACTTCTTAATAAAATATGATTTATGAGTAAATACGGTGGAATGACAGATAATATGCAATGAAGTAACACACGTCTAAGCTAAGTTTTGTATATGAATTGAATAGTGCAATAGCGTGGGTGAACATTTTTTTTTAAATTTAAGTCTTTGGTGGACGAGGTAAAATGTAAGCAAATAATATGAAGTCATTGAGTGACATGTTGCTGAAAGTGGGATTTTTATCATGTGTGGGGAAGAGCTCCCTAAACACTTTTTAAAAGGGCTTTATAATATTAAAACAAAATGTTAGTGTCACGTTGGTGCGTGTGCCTAATCCTGTAATATACTTTACGTCGTTCCGTCGGCATGCAATAATCCCGGAATTGTTTCTTCCAGTTCTTCTGGTGAGTCTGCAATGGTCCATCTTGAGGTGGTAAGTATAGCGTTGATTGTTTTCCTTTCCCGAAAGGTGTAGCGTGTTGGTCTTTCTTATTCGTCCACATTTTTTTTCCTTTAAAAAATTGTAAATGCTAAAGGGATTTGAAGCCCCTATTCACTCTGTGTTACATACAGGCTACAAGCGTCCCTATAATTCCTATATTTCTCGATATTTTTGACCCTCTCCCTATAAACTTCCAAAATCCCTATATTCCCTATATTTTTTTTTTCTCCACAAAAAAACAATTGTTTGTGCCTAGTTTTTCACAGAATTGCTCAAAGGATTGCCCTTTCACATATTCCTAAATGTTCATTACAAGGAGCTTTTAAAAAAACAAGCACTACAAAATTGGGTATCTCCAATCTTAAATTAGCATGGTTGTAAGTAAGTCAGCTTTTCAATCCTTGTCAATTTAAGAGGACCTCTGGGATTTTTGATGACTTTGTCTGAGGCATAATCTTTGTTAGGAGTAAAAACAAAATTCTTTTGTCAGATCATAGCCCACTGCTTTAATATTCTGTACAAATAGAGGTCTATAACACACACAATGAGTGCAAATTTGACTGTTCTCCCCTGAGGGGTTACTCAGATTTGTGTTGGTTGAGGGTGTGTAGTTAGACTTGAAACCCTTACCCATTCATAGGGGTCATTTTGGCTAAAAAAATACCCATTTCTGAGGATTTTGCTTACAATATGTACCTTTTTTTTTTTTAATAGTTTTTTCGAGGGGGGGCTCATGCACAAGCCTCATGAGATCTTGAGGGAAATGACAACCTTGCACCAAGGGACCCATATTGGCTACCACAACCATTTTGGTATATATGCAGGTCAAAAAGCAAAGGTTCAATGTCCACACATCTGTGAAATTGTTTAATCATGTCATCTCTGGTGCAAGTTAGGTGCTACGACCATCACACTTGCTAAAAAAATAACCCAAAACTCATACAGGTTGTACACAGATTGACTCTCTAATGATCCTGATGTGACTTTGACCCTATTTTTTTTTTTGTGTCTCCTCCTGCCCTAAGGCAGGAATACACATAGGGATCACTTGTCCACTGTTTTTTGTAGTCTGTTGATGATGTCTGTTGTTGAATTGTCCTGTTAATGTCTGTTGTGAAAAAGGTTTAACATTTGACTGTACTAATATCACCATACTTTGATGGATTTTAAACACCAACTTGGGTCCCAGGTGCAACATGGCCCATCCCATACTTGTTGATGAGGTCCAAAGGATCCCTGCCAAGGTCAAAGGTCCTGTGAAGTCAAGTGTGTAAAATAAGCTGAAAATGTAATTGACCTCATATGAAAAGTTGAAGTTCAATTGGAACCAAACTGAATCATATGTGCAACATGGGATCCCTCATTTGTTGACGAGGTCAAAGGTCACATGCCAAGGTCAAAGGTCATGTGAGGTCAAGTTGTAAAATAGGCTGAAAATGTAAAATTGACCTCATATGAAAAGTTGAAGTTCAATTGGAACCAAACTTGAATCATATGTGCAACATGGGATCCCTCATTTGTTGACGAGGTCAAAGGTCACATGCCAAGGTCAAAGGTCATGTGAGGTCAAGTTGTAAAATAGGCTGAAAATGTAAAATTGACCTCATATGAAAAGTTGAAGTTCAATTGGAACCAAACTTGAATCATATGTGCAACATGGGATCCCTCATTTGTTGACGAGGTCAAAGGTCACATGCCAAGGTCAAAGGTCATGTGAGGTCAAGTTGTAAAATAGGCTGAAAATGTAAAATTGACCTCATATGAAAAGTTGAAGTTCAATTGGAACCAAACTTGAATCATATGTGCAACATGGGATCCCTCATTTGTTGACGAGGTCAAAGGTCACATGCCAAGGTCAAAGGTCATGTGAGGTCAAGTTGTAAAATAGGCTGAAAATGTAAAATTGACCTCATATGAAAAGTTGAAGTTCAATTGGAACCAAACTTGAATCATAGGTGCAACATGGGATCCCTCATTTGTTGACGAGGTCAAAGGTCACATGCCAAGGTCAAAGGTCATGTTAGGCTATCATTCACTAACCGCACGGGCAGCGACCAGGCGACAACAAGCGGTCCGAGCGAAAGGACCGATTGTAATTTTTATATGTACAATGCATTTCCTTAGCAAATGCGGCGTATTATGTTAAATCATGCTCAAATGAACCCGGCTTAAGTTAACGATTGGACCTTAAGACCTTACATTACACTTGACACCTTTTTATTAAGATCTATAAATTGCCACAAATTTGTACAAAAGAACTACTGGCTAAGGACTTGGGGGTTCACAGATTGACCTTTAATAACCCATGTGACCTTTGACCATGTTTTGAGAAAAACTTTCAAATGCAACTTCATTGGTAATGATACTTTGGTGTACAATGGATTCATGTGCTGATATTGGCATAGTTGTTATAAAGTGTTGATAATATAGTGATATAGCAGATGCTATTACCACTTCTAAATACACAACTATTTGTGTTTGCAAGAAGATAGCATGAAAGGACATGTACAATGTTCCACTGTTAAGTGTGAGGTTTCCAATGTATCTCAAAATGGAATAATTTAAAACTTATTGCAATTTTCCACAAAACAGCACCTCTTTGACCTATGGATATTGGGTCCTTCCAATGTCAGAAATAAGGTCCAAAACGTCAATGACTTGACTTATATAGTCATAATTACAATGTAGAAATGTTGATTCCTCAAAACAAATACAAATAGAGATAGATGCACAGTCGGTAAGCATTTCCCCCCTTCATTTATTTAATTACCCTCAACATGGGACTTTATAATATAGTCAATACAGCCAGAGACGGCGCAATTGTTGGCACATATCTTTCTATGAATTAAAATTGCTGCTGATATACAATGGAAAGGTGCCAACATTCCAAGTAAAAATACATAAAAAATTCTATTCTTTCCCCTATAATATCTTGTTTCAACCCTTATATCCTATATTCTTGGTTTTTTGGCCCTATATTAGCCCTCTATTTTGCAGGTTCAATTGTAGCCCGTAAATATTACGTAGCATCGGCTAGTGTGTCCAAAAAATCAAATAAGTCAACTTGCAAAAACTCCCACAAAATGTCAGCTTAGTAATCCCTTCCCAAACCTTTTACTTGGATAGTTCCCCTTGACTCGCGCCCTTATCCTTTTTTAAGGAATCTTTTATGACATTAGGCCAAGTAATCAAAGTTTGGCGCAAGAAAGAAATGCATGACCATAGCATAGGAAAATGGTTGGGCTTGAGTTCACTGCAGGGCCAGTAGGTTACCACATAGTTCACTGGTCCCGATGGGCCAGAGGGAAAAAATTAAAACCACCCCTGGTGGGTGTGTGCACATCTTGTATAGATTTGAAAGGATTTTTAACAAGAAACCTTTGTTTTGAGTGTTGATGAAGTAATCATAATCATTGTTTTGTATATGCTGTGTGTTTTTTCCTCAGTAGAATCCAGCATTTATTAGCACTTAGTACCCAGTGAACCTTAGGTGACTTATTTCCAGAAAGAAACCTACCTTCAAGGTCCATAGTAATGCAGAGATTACCACAGAAATATCCTCACTCTTTAGGTCGAAATGACGCAAAGTTTTGTGGCTTATTCCACAATTAGGCATTCCAAGAAGCTGTGGCTTAACTAGGGTTGTAGTGTCTGGGGAAAAGAAATGCTCCCCTCCCCCACTTCCTTGCCCAAATACCACTATTTGCGCAGGGACCTTTTTTCTTTGGCACGTTTGGGGGGTTTACAAACACGATAATTTGGATCTTACAGAAAGTTTTTCTAAATAACTATATTGATCGTTGAAAATGTGGCGATGCAGCTAGGTCTTGTATTATGTGCGATTTCTTCCTTTCTATTCTATTCTTGGTACACAGCTGCATTGGCTGTGTTCTTTTTTACTAGCGTTCTTACTAATGGGCCCCGTTCCCCGGCATATAGTATTGTTCTGTCTTGTGCGCTGTTTGTCTTCGTCGTCTTCTTCTCCGTCTCCATACCATCCATCGCTTTTTTCGCGCGCCTTCTGCCAAATGGCTGGGCTGATATTGACCAAAATTAGTCCGAAGCCACCAACTACCCAAGCTTCACCAGGGGTACACAGTTTGACCTTTGACCTCTTGACGGGTCAACTAGAGGTCAAAAACTAAAAATCTTTTGAATGCCCTATTCTTCCAGATTAGGTGCGCTTAACGCTTTTGACAGTCCGCAGAGTCTCGTCTTAGGTCAGTGTATACAGGTTGGTACCAAAGTAATATCGGAACTCATTGACATTCAAAATGGCGGCATTAGCCTAATTAAGATGCAAAAATGCTATATCTCAAAATCAATCAAACTTGGATAGATGATGTCTGTGAAAGTTGGGATAATGTGAGGACGAATCGTGAGAGAATATGGCCCCAGTCGGGTCATGTGCAAGATCTGCAAATGAGCTAATTAATATGCAAAAACGCTATAACTCATCAACCAAACGTAGATATTTGTGATGCGATCTGGGGAAAACCCGCCACATGGTGAAAATGTATATTTTGAGTTTTGACTATGTTGGCAAAAGTTTGAAATATAAAGTTCCAATAACCTTTTTACTTCTTCTTCTATGATACACTATCAAAAGTATGCCTACACAATCTGACAAAAATAAAGTACAACATACAGATTTTAAGGGTTTCTTTATTTTTCAAAAAACTGGTCCTGGGCGACAGGTGGACGGTTTTCACAGATCACATCCCCACATTTATGTCAAATGTGTTAACAAGAACAATGGAAAACAGCTCTATTATTTACATGTATGTGCACAATTGGGTAACGGTCAAAATGGGGTCATTAGGGGTCGAATACGTACCTAGCGAGCCATTTGTAGACATCAATGAAAGTGAAAAAGAATCCACAGTGACCCCGCTATGATGATCCATCATAAAGGGGCAAAAACGGTCAAAATGAACCTCGGGCATAGACTGGAGCGTATGTTCTTCTCCTCTCTTATTTCGCATAGTAAAATCGAATATATTGTGCTGTGCGGTTTAGTCTTCTCCTCCTTATATTCGCTGTGTAAACATGCGATGTGCTCGTGCTGTAAGTCTCCTTCTCCTCGCAAGACGCTTGCAAACGGACAATAAATCAAACACCATAGCAGCCTTGGACTGCCTTTGTAGGCTTATAGTCCTGGGCCCCCGATGGCCTTTTGGGTATCTCGACCCCAGGGGTCAAGGTGAAGGCTTACAGGGGGCCAAATGTTAAAATCTAATGACCTGTATACCTCAAGAACCAGAGCAGCCTCAGGGCCTCAAATCTGGCAGGCTTATAGCCCTTGGACCCCTGATGTGCCTTTTGGTATCTGATCCCAGAGGTCAAAGTTCAGGGCTCAGGGGCCAAACGTTAAAATGTAGGGGCCACACATAAAATCAAGAACCACAAAGCCTCGGGGCTGACAAATTTGGCAGGCTTATAGCCCGTGGACCCATGAGTGCCTTTTGCAGGGTATCTCGATCATCAAATGACCGTGATGTGAGCTTCACATGACGTTGACCCCATCTGACCTTTGACTGGCCACGGTAAAATATGTCATTAATTGGCAAAATATCTTCTACAGGATTATGCTGATTTCAAATTAACTTTTTCAGAGTAACACTGACCCATGCCCTCATAATAGGTTTTTTCATCAGGGATAAGGAGTCAAAGGTCATTCCGGGGGGTCATTTCCAATCTGAAAGCCCAAAATTGTGAAATATTCAAAAAAATCGCTGTCTTTTGCAACTTTTATTGCAACTGACCACAGTAGCGCACATCATTGGTTACCAACCGGGGTCTTTTGGTTGTCCACAGTTTTGGGGTCAAAGTCTTAAGGTCCACTTCCGTCAAAAACCCAAAAAGGTTCAAAAATAGTCAAAGTTTTATCTCAAAATGTAACAGTAGAGAGTGACATAACCTTCAGATATGGCATTTAATGTTACCCCTATTTATGCAAGGTATTTTTTTATTTTGGGGGTCATTTCCCGTTTCTAAGCTAATACTTCAAGAATTTTTATATCTCCAGAACTAAGCATAGCAGAATTTTTTTATTTGCACTGCATGTAACAATGCATTTTCCCGGTCTACATGAGGGGTTTTTTTTTTTGTTATAACAGGGTCAAATGTAATTAAGGGAGTCAAATTGTCAATTTTGCCAAAAATGATCAATGTGGCCCAATCGCCGTATTAGCAGCAGGCAGTGTATGTTTCGTCCCCTGCACCTGTTTCAGCCCACCACTAGTCTCACCCCATGACAATCTCATCCCATCCGATAAATGCCCTGCACCAGTCTCATCCCATGACAATCTCATCCCATCCAATACGTTCCGGGAACGTGGTACTTCCGGGCACTTCCAATCTTAAAGTGAAAAATCTTTTAAAAATTCATATCTGCTATATGCAAGGGATCATGGTCACGTGACTCATGCATATAAATCAGCTTGAGACCCTTCACAAAAGTTGTGCTCAACATTGCGGTCAAAGGTCATTAAGGGGCACTTCCGGTCTTAATGTAAAAAAATCTTCAAAAATTCATATCTGCTGTATGCAAGGGAGCATGGTCACATGACTCATGCATATGAAGTGGCTTGAGACCCTTCACTAAAGTTTTAGGTCGAGAGGTCAATCTGGGGTCATTAAGGGGCACTTCCGGTCTTAATGTAAACAGTCTTCAAAAATTCATATCTGCTGTATGCAAGGGAGCATAGTCATGTGACTCATGCATATGAAGTGGCTTGAGACCCTTCACAAAAGTTTTAGGCTGTGAGGTAATTCTGGGGTCATTAAGGGGCACTTCCGGTCTTAATGTGAACAATCTTCAAAAATTCATATATCTGCCTGCTACATGTAAGGGAGCATGGTCACGTGACTCAAGCTTATGAAGCAGCTTGAGAGCCTTCACAAAAGTTGTGCTCAGCATTGGGGTCAAATGTCAACAATTTTCAAAAATTCATATCTGCTATATGCAAGGTAGTATGGTCATGTGACACATGCATATAAAGCAGCTTGAGACCCTTAACAAATGTGCTCAATATTAGGGCCAAAGGTCATTAAGGGGACACTTCCTGTCTTAATGTAAAAAATCCTTAAAATTCATATCTGCTATAAGCAAGGGAGTCTGGGCACGTGACTCATACATATGAAGCGGCTTGAGACCCTTCACTAAAGTTTTAGGTCGAGATGTTAATCTGGGGTCACTAAGGGGACACTTCCGGTCTTAATGTGAACAATTTTCAAAAATTCATATCTGCTGTATGCAAAGGAGCATGGTCACGTGACTCATGCATATGGAGCGGCTTGAGACCCTTCACTAAAGTTTTAGGTCGAGAGGTCAATCTGTGGTCATTAAGGGGCACTTCCGGTCTGAATCTTCAAAAATTCATATCTGCTGTATGCAAGGGAGCATGGTCACATGACTCATGCATATGAAGCGGCTTGAGACCCTTCACATAAGTTCTAGGTCGTTAGGTCATTCTGGGGTCATTAAGGGGCACTTTCAGTCTTAATGTGAACAATCTTCAAAAATTCATATCTGCTATATGTAAGGGAGCATGGTCACGTGACTCATATGAAGCAGCTTGAGAGCTTTCACAAAAGTTGTGCTCAGCATTGGGGTCAAATGTCAACAATTTTCAAAAATTCATATCTGCTATGTGCAAGGAAGAATGGTCATGTGACTCATGCATATGAAGCAGCTTGAGACCCTTCACCAAAGATATGCTCAGCATTGGTGTCAAAGGACATTAAGGGGGAACTTCTGGTCTTAATGTGAACAATCTTTAAAAAATCATATCTGCTAATATGCAAAGGAGCATGGTCATGTGACCCATGCATATGAAGCAGCTTGAGACCCTTCACAAAATTTGTGCTCAGCATTGGGATCAAAGGTCATTAAGGGGCACTTCCAGTCAATGTGAACAATCTTCAAAAATTCATATCTGCTATATGTAAGGGAGCATGGTCACGTGACTCATGCATATGAAGCAGCTTCTTCTTATCGTGTCCAAAGAAGAAGAAGAAGCTGCTATATGTAAGGGAGCATGGTCACGTGACTCATGCATATGAAGCAGCTTCTTCTTATCGTGTCCAAAGAAGAAGAAGCTGCTATATGTAAGGGAGCATGGTCACGTGACTCATGCATATGAAGCAGCTTGAGACCCTTAACAAATGTGCTCAATATTAGGGTCAAAGGTCATTAAGGGGACGCTTCCCGTCTTAAGGGGGCATCTACCCTCATTTTGAGGTGTTATTTTGAAAAGCATGGTAGAAGTAGTTGAAATGTTGGAAGTATGGCTTGTTATATGTCATTACAAAGCATATTGACTGAGGTTTCAGAAAATCATATTTATTTGTAAATTTCAATACTCATATGCAAATGAGCTGGGGTCAAATGTCAAATGTGTTGAATTTGGGTAAAGCAAAATTGCACATTTTGCCCCCCAAAATTAGTACTAATAAGGTCTTTTTTACCAGTTGTCTGCTATCCAGGTAAGTTACATGGGTCAAGCTTTGCAACCTAATGCGGAGACATTTTCAATTTTTATCCGCGTGTTGCCATGGCAACCGATTTCTTGAAAAATTCACTTTTTCTTGCTGGATTTGACTTTGAAGGCTTATAAATCAAAAAGTAAGACAGAAATCAAAAATCCCTCTCATTAAGTTGTAGAGCATTATAAAACCTACATTTGTGCTAATTTTAGTGGTCATACACCATTCGGAAGTGCCAAAATTTTTTGGGGCAAATTTCCAAGTTGCTGAAAATTGCAAAAAAAGATATAGGGCAATTAAGTTCTAGAAACAATTTTATATATAAAATGTATTGTAGTTTTGAATCAACATTAATCATGCTAAATTATAAGTACAAAATATCAGGAAATAAACAACATAATTAGCCAAAATTAATTTATTTTGGCATTTTCTTAAATATCACTGCTTGAAAAACAATAAGATAAAAAGTAAATACCGCTGCTTGAAAAACAATAAGAAACATAAGAAATAGTATTTACATGCATGGTACAATGAACTTTGATCAGCTGTAGCATCGGAACGGAATGTCCGATTTTCACCAAATAAAAAGTAAAATAGAGCTGAAAGTAGTGAGAATTCAGAAATTAAGAAAACTCAGAAATTCTTGCTCCACAAAACATTGAGGGTAGATGCCCCCTTAATGTGAAAATGTTTTTAAAAAAATCATAAAAAAATCATGGTTTTGTTCATGAGAAATAATATTTAATGTTTTGCCCAGCTGAGTGATGAAATAAGTATGAATGATAGGGCTGCACGACTTCACTTTTTATGGTAGTCGACTAGTCGCCACTATAGTTGTGACTACGACTATCATGGCAACTATCGAAGGTCAAAATTTGGTCTCAAAAGTGCAAGCGTAAAGTTTTGTTTAGGATACATCAAACCATGCATGGTAATCCGGGGTACTGATATACAACCTTGTACAAAATCCAAAACAAGAACATGCACTTTATTTGTTGTCTTAATTTTTTTCCTAGTGCAAGACAAATAACTCATTAAGTTTAATTACTGAAAGTGCCAGTTTTCCTACGCACCATTATTCACTAGCCCAGCTAAATCTCTCACCAAAACCACTGTGTTAATTGAGATAAAAATTCCTTAAAAGGAAAGGGCGTGTCAAGGGGAAATTCCATGTAAAATGTTATGGGAAGGATAAATAAGATGACTTTTTGTGGAGTTTTTGCAAGTTGACTTATGTGAATTTTTGCACATACTTAGCCGAGGCATACTCACAACGTAAATCTTTAACACAGAGTGAATTGGGAACTTCATATCCCTCTTACATTATTTCGGGAAAACAATCCACGCTATACTTACCCACACAAATTGACCACTGTAGACTCACCACAGAATGAAGAAGCAATTCCGGATATGTTTGCATGCCGACCGACGTAAAGTATTTTACAGGACTCGGCACACGTACCCCCACGTGATCCCACATTTTAGTTTTAAATCTATAAGCCCTTCCCAAATGTAAGCTCCCACGTTCCCACATTGTCACCCAATGACTTCCATTTATTTTCTTATTTACTTATGTCAACCAAAGACTTAAATTTTTCAAAATGTTTTCAAAATGTTCATCAAAGGAACGCCATTGCCTATTGCAATTCTATCATCCATCCTCCTTCGGCTGCGGAGCAGGCGATTACAATTTATCATCCTCTATCTTTGGCAGTGTGGCTATCTGCTCACTTGTAATCATGCCTTTATCATACCCTAGCACACGTTGGATTTAGGCTAAGAAGGGTGCGTGGACGTCCAGTGTCTCTTTTGCCATGAGGTGGTATGTAGAGAGTGTATCTTCTAGCAGGCTCATCCTCTGGCAGACGAAGATGTTCCAGAACTCACTGGCGATGTCTTCAAGGTGGATAGATGCTCCGTGTGTGGTCATGAATATAAGATGGTGTTCGAGACACGGTCTTTCCGTTTTATGTCCAGCATATCTATCGCAATAGTGGCAAATGCGTTATTTACATGCTTCCATGATCTTGTGATAGCACCCTGATCAAGCGCCATATAGATGGTCACCAGGTTGTGTTGAATAACTTAGAACTTTTGCAGGATGGGAATAATTGGGAGCTTCACATACGTTCTAGCTTCCAGAGGGCACTCCCATGCTAATGCTTTGCGTCTTTTTAGGTCGCTTGCAGAAGATGCCTTTTGGAGCCAATAATTGAAATCTGTCACATGGTTGTGGATTAGCCATAGACTTGAAGTGTTTTGGGATTAGGATGACAATTTGCAGTCATGTACTCGGTCTTGGATATGCTTATTATGAGCTAATTTTCTGCTGCCGCTTTGCAGTGGTGGTCAGCTGTGTCTGTGCCCTCGGAAGAGTGGATTCCAGCGGGCAATATCATCACAAATCCCAAGTCATCAATACTTTTGGCTGGGTATCGTCTGGAGCGGCGGAGGGGTGTTTTACATTCCAGATCCAGTCTGAAGTGGCCTTCTTCAGTAGAAGGTCTACTACTATGATGAAATGAATGGAGCTAACAATCACCCTGAAGAACTCCGGTGGTGACTTCGAAAGTATCTGAAATGCATTGCGGCATTCACTACAATTCATATACAAACATAGACATTTGGTTACTTCATGACATCTTACCTGTCACCATTCCACCTATTAATCGTAAATATCACATTTTATAAGACGTGTGCAATTTGCCTTTTCTATACTACTAAAAAAATGAGATCATGGTCACATGCATCTAGTAAGGCAGATAAGGTCACCCAGGGGAAATGCACTAGTACTACTAAAAATTAGATCTGTCTGTCCAGCTACTGCTTTTGACCGCCTTTGACACTATGGAGCGTGATTTTTGGCATAACAGGTAGAAACAGCAACCCTGAGGGTTTATTCTCAGGGTGACCCAAAAAAATGCAAAAAGTCATCTGGAAGGTCAATTTGCCCAAAAATGCCGCATAATGCCAAAAGGACCGCTAACCTGAGCAAAGAACAAGTATTCATTTCAAAAGTCACACACACACAGGACAAGGTGCCTTTCAATTGGCTTTCCCTGTAAATAGTTGTAATAAGTATGCACTTTTCAACCATGGTCTAAATGTAAGAGTAGAAGATTTCGTATTTTCATATGACAATCACCAGTACTACGCATGCAGCAAAAAAATTCAGAACCTCATTAAGGTGGCTGATCCAATCAAAATCCGCCATTCATGTTTTCCTCTAACCTCCGCCCTTACATAAAAGCAATTAATTCAGTCCAACCGTTTGGATGTTAACAGATTTTGAAACGTTTTTATTCATAACCTCAAAATGAAACATTCTAAAGAGCATGAGGTAGTTTTCCAGAAAGCGCGCCCCAATTTTCTCGCACCCCGTTTTTTTACACATTGGAATGCTTACCAATGTATTAGATCGCACCTTGAAGTGAAAATAACGCGAATACCGCCGTCTTGTATGTAGACGATGATGGAGTTAGTAGTTTCTGTCGTTCACTACAAAAAGTCTAAAGCATGGTTTTCTACTATGGGAAAAATTACGATAGCAGGCAAATTCAACACAGGTTTTGCGGTGTTTTTCTTTGGCATCTATTATTGTCGCACAAAACCTTCGAAATGTTCTCGGTAGGTGGTCTACACTGGATCAGTGAATTTTAGAGAAATTCGTATCCTCCTCCGGTGCACTTTAATGGGCATTCGATCCACAGCCGACGTGCCCTTGACTTTACTAAAGAAATAAGGACGGTTTTTATATCATCTGAACCGGTTGCTCAGTAATTTTATTACAAAATAAGCAATCATCTTACACTAATACCCCAGGCTACAGGGAGGGAAGTGTCGGAGAAAGGCGGGAAGAAGGGATTTACCTAGCAATTACATGGATATTTCCTCTTGATTCTCCCTTTCCTTTTACAGGAATTTTGTTATTTCTTATTGATACGCCAGATAATATCGCCCACGACTTATTGCATTGTGCTAACATTTACATCCTTAATTCAATTCACTCATAACGATTTAAAGACTCTGTTAAGCAGCAAATCACTGAAAAAAAAATACAATAAATATTCCTTGACACAATAACTAATTTCATAATTTTTTCGTCATATTCGTTTTATACGTGTTAATCCAATGGCGATGTCAAAAGTTGGGATTTCTTGGCAGCACTCCCCTGGGCCTGTTACGCCCTCCACTAAGTCATGTCTTATTATTAGTGGTTAGCCCCGTCGTTTTTTAATGCACACCGCTCACACGTAAGCCAGGTGTGGAAGTGTGTCGGTGTATTTCTACTCTTTTGACATTGATATCTTTTTGGTAATGTACGTTCAGTTTTCGTTGGGCCTATCTTATTGATACATTTATTCCCCCCTATCGACGTAAAATGCACACATTTCATAAACTCTCATACATGTAGATTTTAGAGTATATAAAACGGCACGAATATTTTCTGCAACACTGCTATTTGAAAATGGTCAAACCCAAGCGAATAGAGCGTGTAGCCCGTAGGCTACCCTCGCCCAGAAAAATTCACTACGTCCAGAAGTAGTGCCTTGAACTTCATCAAACCAAGACTCAATGATGGGCACGAAATCGCTGGCCGTCGCGACACCGCGGTAGCTTGCTATCCCTGGTCACATGGGGCGGGTGCGCGAAGGGCCCCCTGGGTTACGAATCCACCCTATTTACGACTTTGTCTCGTTCCCCCTTCCCTCACTCCTTCAGTTCCTCCCGGGAGATAGGCTAGAAACCGACGTCAGGGTTAGGGTTATTTAAGCACTTTTTTCCATACACTAACCCTAGCCCAGCTAAATCTCACCAAAACTCACTGTGTTAATTGAGAAAAATGCACTAAGTACAGAAAGTAGCGATGAAGTCATCAAACCAAGACTCATATGGGCACGAAATCGCTGGCCGGGCCAGCGACACCGCCGTAGCGTGCTATCCCGGGTCATGGAGCTGGGGCCCGAAGGGCCCTGGTTTCGAATCCCACCCGAATTTGCGACTTTTCTTGTTCCCCTCTTCCCTCACTCCTTCAGTTCCTCCCGGGAGATAGGCTAGAAACCGACGTCAGGGTTAGGGTTAAATTTGAACAAATCTGCTACTCCAAGCAACCCAATTCAGACAACCTATTTTGATAGTCAACATGCTCTTTAAGACATTTTTTCCTGTAAAAAAAGAACACAAGTTATTTTCCTTTGAAATTTCTTGAGTCGATCAATGTAACAGGTGTTGTATGGAGCCCAATTGCAGCACTATAGATGAGGTGAGGAAGGATGAAACTTGTGAAGATTCAAAAGAGTGGAAAAGTGCATATTTCTAGTGCACCTGATGAGATAACCCACTAGTCTAGAAATTTTGTTGCATGTGGAATCAATGAGAGCAGAAGAAGAGAGATTGGAAGAAAAAGTTGTTCCAAGTAGTTTAAAGTTGTGAAGAGTTTGTAGAGTTTTGTCACCAAGCGAGTAGTTTTTCCTAGCACAAAATGTAGATCTAGAAAAATGCAACACTGCACACTGAAGACATTAAGAGGAAGTTTGTTCTGGACTGACCAAGCGTAAATTCTGTCCAGGTCATCTTGCAGATTTACCTGATCAGTAGGAGTTCTTATAGGTCTTACCAATGTATGGTCATCAGCAAACTGAAAAAGAGTAATATCACTGACAAAAATTAGAAAAAGGATTGGTCCAAGCACTGAACTCTGTGGAACCCCAGAAGTGACACACGTCTAGTCTGGAAATTCACCTTTGAAAATAACCCTCTGTTTTCCTCCCCACTAGAAAGTTCTTAATCCATGACAGAAGGGTTCCCCGAATACCACAATCATGAAGTTTTGGAAGAAACAGATTGTGATTCACCTAATCGAAGGCAGAACTGAAGTCCAGAAAAATAGTATCAACAAGATTGCAATCACAATTATCACGCCCATCCAGCTGATTTCATGAAAAAAACTTTGATAAAAGTTGTTTGCAGTTCTGCCTTGCCAAACTGATTATACTATACTATAAACATATCACATAAGAAAGGAGCCAGCTCAGCTCTGCATGATTTTAAGAAAATAGGAAGAATTCCATCAGGACCAGGAGATTTATTTGTCTCTAGATCACTAACATGGCGTACCCAGGATTTTTTCCCCGGGGGGGGGGGAGGCATGATTTTAGGCTGACCCCCCAAAAAAACGGTACAGATTGGGGGAGGGTTGTCGTGGCAGGCTCTTTTGCAGAATCCAGGGGGATTGTTCAGGGCTTCTTTCTAGGGTTTTTAAAGCACATGCGGCGTTAAATTTTAATAATATAATAATATACCGGTACTTATTTTGTTCGCAAATTGTAAAAAAAGTTAATATTAACTTTTCCAAGACAGTTGCCCTAATGCAAAAGTGCCCTTATCCTTGAGACCCTACCTGATAAAATGGCGGACCCCGACCAATATCCGTTTAAATGTAAAGGTATGGCCGTAGAGTAGCGGCACGAAGAGTGTGCAACTTTTGTATTATTCCTTTTCCAAGATTTTGTTTTCATGCAAATTTGATTTGGAAGTGGTTGACAACATAAATCTTATAGGTATGGGCAACGTTCTTAAAATCAGGATAAAGGGTCATTTCCCCTGTCCGGGCGGTCTGGGCCTCTGAGAGGCCTAAAATAGTAGATTTTATCCAAGTTGACTTTTAGAGGCAATATCTTGTTTGGGTTTCATGACATTTTTTCTCGCGCTTTGATGCCTTCGCGGGTGTTTTTCTGAAACCAGGGCCCTAAAGTTTAATGAAAGATATGGAAGTGTTAGTTGTGAGGCGTGGGTGCGGGAGGGGTGTCCTCTCCAGAGCGAAGCTCGAAAGCTTGCGATATTGTCTTTCCGATACATATTTACTCATCACAGGCTGATTTGGATAATGAACCTGTAAATGGTTTATATAGCAAATAATATTGCTTCCAGTTATATGAACAACAGCTGTAAAATCTTAATCAATGGATAATCAAGGTTTTGTTTTGAATGAATTAACATGTGTGTTTGTGGCGAGTTCATATCTCAACATTGATAAAGCTTGTCTCCTTCACGCGCAAAGCGCGGATCCCTTACAGTATTCGATTTCCAAGACACATTTTCTCCTGCAAAGTGGGTAAAACAATTTTGAAACGCCAGTGTGGAATAATGCTTAGAGGTATAAGCAACTGTATTAAAATTAAAATGGATAAGCACAGAAATTCTTTTTGTAATGTTATGGTTGGTGGGGTGGAGGAGGGGCACCCCTCCCTCGCGAAGCATGGAACCCCTGCAATATTCTAGTTTCAACACATTTTCTCACAGCATGGACAGCAATACTGCCTCGCCATTTTCTGTAAAACGCTTAACAAAGTGGGGCTGCAACCCCCATAAAATGTTGAATATCCAAAGGTGGTATATTTGGTGTCCGTGTATAGCAAATTGTGCAAAAGCATTTTGAATCAACTTCAGTACTTTTAAATACATTGTTGAAACACAATACAGCCTGTCTCAAAAAAGTGGTACAATCAGAAAAAAAAAATGGTTATAAATATGACATTTCAAAATAAGTCATTCTTACTTGGCATAATATTAAAGAACAAAGACCAGGCTTTCCAATGGTGTTTGTTTCATCGTATTTGCTTTTGTCAATCCAGAGATATAATAAATTTAGTGCGATATACCAAAATCGATTTTGTGCCACTTTTATGCATGGGCAGAGTTGCTTCGCCCAGTTATGCCATGCTGTCTTGAAGCTCACAAAAGATTGCAACTTGACATAAGAAACAAAACACAGATTAAAGTAAACAAAAGAAGTCTAGTTTTATCGACACAAGTTTTAATAGTCAACATAATCAGTTCAGTGATAAATATCTTTTCATAATAATAAACAATACAAATATTTATTGCACGTCAATGAAATGGAACTTTGAATTTATACAAAATTGGTATCTGTTAAAATCATGCTAGAAGGAATGTAACTGCAAACCCAAATAACACTCCAAATCCAAAGAAATGGTTTAAGAATATTGCACTATCTTTGTGATTTACTAATTGTTGAAGTCAATAAAAAATTGAATTTGGAGGCAAAGTATCAAAGTGTTGGTAGGAATTTGCGTTTCATGATACTTCAAGACCATAAAACTCTCTCCTCCAGGTTGCTGTACGCCGGCTGTACGCTCATTGTTCTCTTCTAACAAACACAGTATGTCGAATGTTATTCACTTTAAAGCCAGAACTTATACTGATCATAACTTCCACCATTACGTAACTGTTTTCGTATCTTTTAGAGTTTCTTTATGAAGTTAATCCCTTTTTAAAGAATTTCATCTGTTCAAGTGTGAATAACTTATGTTTAACAAATTCGTTCACCGTTTTCACTCAACCAGAAAGTGGCACAAACTCGATTTTTGTGTTCCGCAGTAAACTGGAGTTATCTCTCGATTGAAACAAGCAAATGAGATGAAACAAGAAATGCTAGAAAGCCTGGTCTTTTCTCTTTAATGTGATGTACAAAACGACTTACTTATGTTGAGGTATAATATTTATAATTTTGAAAAAATTGGTTTTTGATTGTACCATTTTTTTTAGACAGGCTGTAAGTATGCTGCATGACAAAAGTCGGTATAGTCCGTTGGCTGGGTGGGTACCCGTGTGCATGAGATGTGCCCGAAGTTACTCTTCACAGCCATGGACTAGACCATCAGACATAACAAAAAAGTGAGGGTAGACTTTTGCTACCCCGGCACTTTTTTTGCTAGAGGGCGTTTTCAAAATGGCTGCCAAAATGCCATTTATAGCACCATATAATGACGTTTTTATAGCCACTTTATGTGAAATGGTCCAGTTTTGTAGTGTTTTCCTATATTTGTTGATGTCAAATGTATAGAGTGGTCACATTCACTACGGAAATGTATTGCTAGTGGAGGGCGCTTTTCAAAATGGCCGCCAAATGCAATTTTAACACCTCATAATGATGCTTTACTAGCCAAAAAATGGGCTGAAATGGCCCAGTTTTTCAGTGTTTTGCTAGTCGTGCTAGTTGATGTCAAATGTGGTCTCATTCACCACTTACAATGTATTTCTAATGGAGGGCGCTTTCAAAATGACCGCCAAATGCGATTTAATACCTTATAATGATATTTAAATAGCCATAAAAATAGGGTAAAATGGCCCATTTTCTCAGTTTTTCCTATATTTGTTGATGTCAAATGTATAGAACGGTCACATTCACCACTTAAATGTTTTTTAGTAATAACACAAGGAAACGTAAAGTTTTACATATTCGAGGCTGGATTACATGGGGCATTCACCTTGTCAAAAAGTAGAATTGAATCCCCAGCCCTCGGGATTTTCGTCTATGCAAAGACAATAACAAATGTTCAAAGTCAGAAGAAACAACCAATGGATTGTGTTCTTCATCAGTGTCTATATAGACGCGTTTCTGAATAAAATGTTACAATTAAGTATGCATGCATTGAAATGTTGAGGAGCATTTGGAAGTTTTCTTCTGACTTCATCTTTTTTGAAATTATTATTATTATGCCTGACACACCTGGCCTATGCCTGATTTACGGCGTTAGGCCACTCCCAACAATCCAATACATAGTGAATGAAGACAAATTAAAATTTGACGCAATAATTATAGCTAATCACAAGAGGTATTGTATATTCTCAATCAAAGGTAGACTTGGTCCGAAATAAATTAGAAGCTGCGCGTAGCGTGGACCAAAGTTACACTGTGACAGTCGCATATTTTTCTTCAACAAGGGGCCAGGGTCTGACGCCTCCTTGATCCACCATTATAGGGTGCAACCACAGAATTAAATAACACAACAGCTTATAAAACCAAACGTACATGTGAAAGAGATGTTCAGATTGTCTCAAATCCCTGAGGTTTAAAGACATTTACACTTCAGAGTGGCATAAAGGTAACACACTTTAATCGAACCATTTTTCTTTTTTCCCCTTTTTCTTTTCTTATTTTTCCCGGTTCCTGAATTTTTCTTTACTTTTACCGGGGCGCGCCCCCCCTACACACCCCCCTGGGTACGCGCTTGACTAAGGGCATTGAAAACTTCATCAGCAGTAATAGGAGAGAGATTAAATGGCAAACCACCATGAGAAGTGGGAGAGTCAGGGAGAGAAGTAGTATCAAGAGGATCATAAGCATCGCCAAAATCACTAGAAACTGTTATATTAAAACATTGGCAATATCTTTATCATTAGTGATCTCTTGACCATCAACCTTAAGACATCTGGAGGAATCCTTATGACCAGCCTAAATAGACCCAAAACTTTTCAGGATTAGAAGCAGCCTGCCTTGAAATATCATAAATGTAATCACAATTACTTTCTCTAACACAAGATTTCAACCTGTTACTATTAAAACCTTTAAACTTCCTCTTTGATGCATCATCTGACTTACTTTGTTTGGCCCTTTATAGCACCTTTTTACATGTACACAGCTTACGAATATTTTTAGAAACCCATGGAACAGAAGATCTGTGCGTAACCTTTTACTTAGGTACAGACACATTTATAGCAGAGTTGAGAATAGTTTCGGCATGATTCCAGATATCATCAGTACACACTGTTGTTTGCAATTTCCATACGCGACTGTTTCTTCCACTTTGCACAAGTAATCTAAGTAGAAGTCCAAAAAGTTCTTGAAATGTGTCCCACTCACGGTAATATCACTCCCGAATCACTCCCGATCCCTCAAAAGAAAAATGTTGTCCCTTACAGGCGCTCACGAAATTTTCGATTTTTTTATGCCGCTCACCTCCTGGTCTTGCGCCAATTTTGGTAGTCCCGTCTATTATTCCCAATACACTTTTACTAGTCAGGTCCTCTCATGCATGTCTATATCTGTCCCAGTGTAAAAGGATAGTCTCCCTGGAGCCATAGTCTGGACTTTATAAGACAACAACAGAATAAAGCATGAAACTAATTTTGCATGAAGAGTCAACTGAATCGAGTGCTCTATTCTTCAACGTTGCAAGTGGAATCTGAGTCCGAGGAACTCTCTACTACCACACTGGCAGTTCAGTGGCTAGATGATGCAATGCATGATTTTTTAAAATATAATTTCATAACAGGTAATAAAAATGCCTATATAGAAAAAGAAGATTCCTGTTTGGCTCTAAACACCTGTACAAAAATCTTTGTCACCACAAATATGCACAATTGGGGGTTTGTGTTTTAACCGAGAATACACGTAAAGGGACGAACGCAGTCCTGTGCATATTATACTGTGAAGCGTCTTAGCAAACGTAACCACAGTGGTTGCGTAAACATTTTGCATAAGCATATTTATCTGTTACAAAGATTCGCAATGACTTCACAGACTTCTTCACTTTCAAGCTATTTCTGCAAATTTCAAATATTTTGACTATTTTTTGGGTGAATCACTGATAGTGTCTTGAAGTTTGGGAAAAACTGCTAAAATTAAATAGTACTTTTATTATTCCCTAGAGAAAAGCAAATTAAAGCATCTGGAATCGGAAGCTTCCACTACAGACAAGCAGCAGCATCAGAAAGAGACTGAAGTATTTTTGCTACAATTAGAGGCATTGCAGTCACAATTAGAAGATCAGACTAAGGCTTCCAAGGAGCAGGTTGAGGCCTTGTTGGAAGACAGGAGGGTACGCATGGAAGAGATGCACACAGTCTTAGAGAGAGATCAGCACAAGATTCACACACTAACTGACAAGTAAGAAGTTAAGATATTAGGGCTCAGAGGTGTAAGAAATGGTAAGAGAACACATCCATGATCTCAACCCTTTTAAATGCTACTTACATAATTCACTCAAAAATTTAGGTCATTGTTTGAATCTGGCTGTAACAGGGTCCGGTTTTTGCTGGTACTTTTTTTTTGCCAGTATTTTGAATGTTTAAACCCCCTGCATGGGGTGGAAGGGGAAGGGAACTCGGTATCCTCTGTGTCAAAGCATTCACAAAAAACACTCTAAACACATATTTTCGAAGAATGAAATTTTCACCCTTAAACAAGTATCAGGAGCACAATTAGCTACCCTAAACAAGTATCTGTCTTCCTCCATACCCTAAGCAAATAATTGATGCAATTATTACCCCTTGATAAGTAAAAGCTCAAGAAGTTGATGATATGGCTGCATGTGAAGCAGAGGGGACTAGTCGAAAAAGGCGATGATATGGCTGTGAAGCAGCGTGTGGGGTGGGTGCGAGAGGGTGGTGTTTCCTCTTTCAACGCGGAGCACGGAACCCTTGCAGTGTTCACTTTCCAAAAGCACATTTTCATGTGAATTTGATTGAAACAATTTGTAAGTGGTTCACTATACTACGTGAATAAAAAAAAATTGTGCAAGGATTAAAGATGACATTGACCTTGATAAAGCCACTGAATCATAGATTTGTTGTTGTCAAATCTAATATACTTCCAAGTGTTGAAAAAAATGAAAGAAATCGACTGAAAAATGAGCCAGATATGACACATTTTGCAAGCACACCTCTTTTTCCTCCATTCCAATGGGATTTACACAGTTAAGCAAGATATTACGTTAATGTATAAAATATACGGGGGATAGCATTATGAAAGTAATGAAGTGAGCGTTCCGTCGCAATTATCAATGTAACTGTAATTTATTGTGGAACTGGCATAGTAAATGTTCACACAAAATCTCACCCAATTAATCCTGATGATGGAAATGAAAAGGGTTTTCAACACTATTACTGTAGTCCAGGTATAGATACAAGCTATGCCAATAAGGGACTAAACTCTTAAGCAATATCCTAAACACTGAGAAGATCTTGTTTTCTTGCTCTGCAACAGGTGAATTGGTGTTTGGATTTGTAATATCAGTTGGCACATTGGTATAAATAGATTCATTGATTAGTCTGTAGTTGAAATAATCAAGAAAATGTAACATTAAGTTGACAAAGATAATAAGACATCATGATATTCAGGATATTGTATTCTCACAAACACAAGTTTAATGTGTGTAAATCCCATAGCAATGGAGAAAAAATGGGTGTGCTTACAAAACCTGCCATATCTAGCGTATTTTTCAGTCGATTTCTTCATTTTTTCAACACATGAAGTATATTAGATGTGTTTTATAAATACAACAACAAATCTATGATATAGTGATTGCATTATGGTCAAGTTCATCTTTAATCCTTGCACATTTTTTTTTGATTCACGTAGTATAAGGAAGTATAGGTATAAGAAAATAAAACA